>CM046040.1:83583727-83715981 GCA_025215565.1 Flaveria ramosissima
CCTAATATATTACAAAAAGGAAAAAGTACATAAAGTAGAAAGCATGGACTCAAGACCTCAATGTACAGTTACCAAAAGCATGGACCTTTCACCAACTCATGTAAGTTGGTGACTTTACAGAGTTGCAGCGGAAAGGTGGTCCAGCTTTATGGTAAAGTACATCAGATAAAGCATATCTCTAAAAGTCTTCGGAAGAAATCTGTCTTCACTCTTGGCTTCGGAAGACTTTGTCTTTGAAGCTTCGAAAGACTTCACTTTTGGCTTCGGAAGATATTGGTCTTGGCTTCGGAAGATTTTACACTTAGAATATTTCTAGTGCATGGTGTAAAACTTCCGAAGCATTTCTACTTCAGTTCTTTAGTGCATGCTTGCAGAGAGACTTTGGATGTTTTGGTTCATCAGACTTATAGGAATCCTTACAAACTCCCCCTAGGCTGATGCTACCAAAACATTTAGAAGATCTTCAGATGTTTGTAGTCTTCAGCACAATGATGACCATACCCTTCTTCATTAGATGGTCAGGATCATTCAGACTCTCATAATATCTTCTCATCTCAAAGAGATCATGCAGAGGTAAGTTGATTATGTCTTGCCATGTATAGACATTCTCAACACCTTGATCTCTGATCACATGCCATCTCTCTGGATTAGTAGTGAAGGTCCAGGATAAGATGGGTGTCTCAGCTGCAAGAGGAGCCACTTGAATTGGAGTTGATTGGGCTGCCTCTTCATGCACTTCCTCAGGTTGATCTGACTCAGCCTGAGGTGTAGAGGTAGATGATTCAGGCTTCTTCTTCTTAGACTTTGGTTTAGAAGCCATCCTCTTCTTCCTCTTAGAAGACTTTAACTGAGAAGACTGGTCTGCAGCACCTTGTTGATCATCCTTGTCTTTCTCAGTTGGGTGTTTCTCCCTCACAGGTTCAGAAGGAGAGGGAGTTTGACCCTGCTGTGGATCAGAAGATGAAGCTTGCTGAGGCTCAGCAGGAGGTCAGGTTGTGTTGTCTCAGGTTGTTCAACCTTAACCTCCACTTCAGGTGGGATTGACTTGGAGGAGAGTGTAAGTCAATCAGCTCTCCACTCTTGATCTTCTGCTTGATTTACCCTGATATGCTCATCCATTGTGGATAGAGACATAGGGCCAAGTCTCCTTCCGGAGAATCCATACAGCTTCAAGAAGCTCATCATCCTTTGTCTGTCAGCAGACTTCTTCATACTTTTGGATGATGGCTCTTGACTTTGCAGCATCTTCCCTCATCTTTTCTTTGTTGCTTTTGTTCTTTGAGCACTTGAAGTTCAAGCTGTTTGAGATACTCAAACTCAATGTACTCAAAGGACAAGGGAAGAAGTGCAGATGCCTGGTAGAGACCTGTGGCACTCAGGTAGTTGATCAATTTTGTCTGTCTGTTTCTTTGTCTACCTGAGGTTCTTGTGTAGATGCCATAGTCTCTTGCACAGGGCTTTCTTGAACTGGGGAGAGAGTAGGAGCATGCTTGTATAGTCTTTTCTGTCTTCTCCTCTTTGAATTGGAGAAGTAACCTTGCATCCTCTTTTTCTTTCATCTCTCTTGACACTTCCATGTCAGCCAGTTCATTTATTGCTCTAAGGGGAGAGATATAATCTCATCTATGTCATAGTTCCTGGTCTGCAGGTAAGTAATCCTGACTGCCCTCAACTCATCATCTTGAGTGTTTGGTCTGGGGGCAGCCCTGATTGCAGCTTGCATAAAACCTGAAGACCCAGAGGAACTTTCTCCCCTTAGCTTCCTCTTCCTCTCTCTCTCCTCCTCAATCTCCTCAGGAGTCAAAATCCTTTTCCCTTTGTCACCCACAGACCTTTGTGACTCAGGGTGGATAGGGTTTGGCCTTCATTGCTTGGTGTAGCATCCATGCTCTGGCCAGAGAGAGGTTGTGAGACACCTTCACCAGCAGGTGTTTCACGGGAATGAATTTCTGAAGCAGTTGTTGATGTGACAGGGCTCTCAGGCTCTATCACTGGGCCTTCAGCCAAGGTTTTCCCTTTGAAGCTAATCTCAGGGTCTGCCTCAACATCCAGTTGACCAATGACATTACCTGATTGCCTTTGTCTCCTTCTTAGGCTAAACTCTTCAGTAATTCTGTCTTGAATCTTGAGTGCTAACCTGTCAGCTTGTCTTGATTTGCTTGGGTTGACAAGTGGCATGTTGACCAGATCAAGACCTTCATAGTAATTCAAGGTCTGAAAATCAAATACTTCTTGTTGCCCTTGAACTCTGTGAAGAATAAGGGCTCTTCTATCAGCATCATACCTCCACCCAATAATGTAGTTTGAAGTTCCTTGAGGTGGGGATGACATAGCCCTTGGAATACCTTCCTCAAAGAGACTCCTGATGATAGAGTCTATAGAGTCCACATTATGTGAACTTGAGAAGTTGTGAGTATGCACAATTGCAAGTGAGGATGGTGAATGCGTATGCACATTGCAGTGAGGATGGTGAGTCCTCAATGTCCATACTCTCTGAAGAACTCCCAGGTTCTGTGTCTGTAATGACTTTCTCCCCCTTTTGGTAGCATCACCCTCTTGCATAGGTGAGCTAGAGGTTAGGTCAACCACATTCACAGGTTCTTGTGTTCCTGGTTGAGCTCTTCTTAAAGGTCTCCCAGCTAGTTTTTCCCTGAGATAAGATATCTCAAGTTGCTGATCATTGACCCTATTGTGAAGGGTAGTCACCTGAGATTCAAGGTGACTAACCTTAGAGACTAAATAGGAGCATGTTTTTGACAGTTTTTGCACCTTTAGTCTCAGATTCCCCTCTTCTTCATCAGAAGAATCATTGGGGGATGAGATGATTGGACCAAAGTCCTCTCTCTCACCACCAGCTTCAGGTTCTTGGCTGCTGGATTTCCTCTGCTCATTGACATTCTCAGTTGAGATGTCAAAAGTGAGAGCCTCTTCCATATGGATATCCTGAACAGGTTCAGAAGTATCCACCTCAGTTATGGGTGACTGATGTGGGCTAGACTGAGGAGATTCAGGAGTACTCATCTCTCTTTGAGTAGGGGAAGAGAAGAGAGACTCATGGTACTCACTGAAACCTAAGTCTTCATCAGTATAGAATGAAAGGTTGGGAATGGGTTGATTAGATCTAAAGGCTGGGGATGGTAACTGTCCCCTGAAGGTTGTTCACTTGAGTGTTGAGACTCAGAGTGAAGGCTTAAGGCAGTTGGGCTTGTGAGCTCATCAGGGTGAGCATGAGGAACCTCAGCCCTGATTGTTGAAGAGATGGGAGTGGTTTGCTCCTCAAGGGAAGTGGGAGCTCTAGTGTCCACTTCCTCCTGTATTGGTGAGTATATGGGGACCTGCACAGACTCAATAGCTTGAGCAGGGGTTCGTTTGGATTTTCTTTGGTAGGTGAGGGTTACTTGTGGCCTTTTTGGTGGTAGAGAGGTAGAAGGTGTGGGTTCAACACTAGCTTGTGTTGCTAGGTTGTCACCTTGAGCAATGAGCTCTAACATTTTGGGACAAGGGCTGTTTCTACCCCTGAGAAGCCTACAGTTGGCTTCTTCATGATTTTAAAGATGTCGGGCTTCATCTGTCCCAATTTAAGAATATTATCTGTTTCCCTCAACTGTGAGCCCAGTTCACAGTTGAGAATGTGTTGAACATATCTAGGAAACATATAATACTCTAAGGAGTCCAAGTTAGCAAGCAAATTGTATAGACAAATTGAGAGTACCTGAACTTGACCCCTTGAACCATTCCATGCACTATGAAGGAGAGATCCTCAGGAATCTGGTCCCACCCTCCATGCTTGTTTGACAAGCTGTGGATAACCACATGGAGTAGGTATTTCCACTGGGATGAGACCTTCCTTTCCTGAAGGTCTTTACAGAGAAATCTCCCTCATAGCCCATCTGCTCAAAGGAATGATTGACAGCTTCCTTTGGGAAGGACAAACACCTTCTTCATCATCCAGCTGCAAGTGAGTGTTGATGATGGCCGGAGTGATGAAGATTGTCCTCCCTTGCACTGTGGCAGACAGTGCCTTCTCCCCATCCATGATGACCTCTTGGCAGGTCTTCCAAAATTCAAGCAGATGATCCTCATAGAGAGTAGGATCAATGGTTAGGGAGGGAGGTGAAGTAATTTGATAAAGCTAAGAAACGGCAAATCTCTGAGAAACTATCATCTTTCTCAGAGCTTAACAGAGCAACCTGGTTGTGTTGCCTGTGAAGTTGCATGGAGAAATCTGGGTTGTTTCTGCGGTTAAGGTTGGCCATTTTAGAAGCTTAAGGATGAAGAAAGATGAAAAGCAAAGGCGGTTTGGGAATTAGGTTTGAGGAATAGTAGAATTGAAGAAGATAGTGAGGGAGAGGGGGAACCGTTGGGTATTTATGTGAAAAGGATTTGAACCAAAGTTAATGAAAGAGGATAAACTTTGAAATCCGAATGTCGGTCCCACCTCTGAAAAAGTAGTTTACTTTTGCTCAAAAAGTAGTTTTCTTGGAATTCGAAAAGCTTCCGAAGGTAAATTATCTTCGGAAGTTTTAATGAAAAAGCTTCCGAAGCTAAAATGACTTCGGAAGAATTTCCTGAGAGTTTGAAAATTTTGCTTCGGAAGAGAAATAAAACTTGAATGCTTTGTATATAAAACAACAAAGCTTCCGAGAGTTAATTTTGCTCCGAAAGAAAAAGTCCTTGAAAACAAATAAGTGTCTGAGACAAGTATTTAAGCTTCGGAAGATAGATTGAAACCTCTTCCGAAGGTAAAATTCTTAGACAGTTATTTATTTTGAAGACATGATTTCTTCCGAAGATAAAAATATATCTTCCGAAGGATCAGAAAATTTTCAAGAATCTAAGGAAAATCTTCAAAAAGGATTTTTTATCCAAAGAAAACATGAGCTTATGAAAGTGATGAACTAGACAACTTAGGACACACATATTTTAAGAAATAATTAGAATTAGTTTTAAGAAAAATCTACTCAAAGTTAATCATCCCAATAGCTGATATTAGATATTTAAATCTTGTTCATCAAAAGCTTTTGTAAACAGATCAGCATATTGTTCATCTGTATGAACTTTGACTAGTTTAATTAATCCCTTTCATAGTTATCTCTTATTAAATGATACCTGATATTGATGTGTTTGGTCCTTGAGTGCTGCACAGGATTCTCTGTGATAGAGATAGCACTATTGTTGTCTATGTGAATGGGAGTCTCCTTGAAGTTAAATCCATAGTCCAGCATCTGATTTTGAATCCAAAGCACTTGAGCACAGCAACTTGCAGCAGCAATGTATTCAGCCTCAGCAGTTGATGCAGACACACAGGATTGTTTCTTGCATTGCCATGAGACAACCCTTCCACCAAGGAATTGACATCCCCCAGATGTAGACTTTGCAGTCATGTTGCAACCACCATAATCACTATCTGTATAAGCATACAGATTGAAGTCAGGATTCTTTGGATACCATAAACCAAGTGTTGAAGCACCTTTGAGGTATCTTAGAATCCTCTTGACAGTGATGAGGTGAGACATCTTAGGGTTGGCTTGATATCTTGCACAAATACATGTAGCAAACATGATATCAGGCCTGCTAGCAGTAAGATACATAAGAGACCCAATCATAGCCCTGTATAAGTGTTCATCTACACTCCCCTCAAGATCAGGTCCAAGGGAGTGGTTTCTGGCTATGGGTGTCTTAGCAATCTTACAATCAGTCATGTTGAACCTCTTGAGTATGTCCTGAACATACTTTGACTGACTTATGAAGATACCATCTTCAACTTGCTTCACTTGAATTCCCAGAAAGAAATTGAGTTCTCCCATTGCACTCATTTCAAATCTGTCTTTCATCAGCTTCTCAAAGTCTTTGCAGAGCTTTGGATTAGTTGAACCAAAGATGATGTCATCCACATACACTTGAACTAGCAATATGTCATTTCCCTGTCCTTTGATGAAGAGAGTTCCATCTATAGTACCTCTCCTGTATCCATGTTTGCAAAGATACTCAGACAATGTCTCATACCACTTCCTGGGTGCCTGATGCAGCAGCCATAAAGAGCTTTGTCAAGCTTGCAGACATAATCAGGATGATCAGGGTCTACAAAACCAGGTGGTTGTTTGACATACACCTCTTCATCAATCACTCCATACAGAAAAGCACACTTCACATCAAGTTGAAAGACCTTGAAGTTCTTGGATGCAGCAAATGCCAGGAATATCCTAACAGCTTCTAATCTTGCTACTGGAGCAAAGACATCAGTGTAGTCAATCCCTTCTTCTTGTGTGTATCCTTGAACAACTAGTCTAGCCTTGTTCTTGATGATAATGCCTCTATCATCCTTCTTATTCCTAAACACCCATTTGGTTCCAATGGTAGTCTTCCCATGAGGAAGAGGACAAAGGTTCCAAATTTTTGCCTTTTGAATTGAAGCACTCTTGTTGCATAGCTTCAACCCAACTTCCATCCTTTAGAGCCTCATCAACTTTCTTTGGCTCTATCTGGGATAAGAAACAAGAGTGAAGACAAACATTTGCTTCATGGGTTTGTCCTCTTGTTCTTACCCCTGTGACAACATCTCCAATGATGTTTGTGGTAGGGTGAGACTTGTGGATCCTAAGCTGAGGGATCATAACAAGTTGCTGAGAAAGATGAAATTTAGATCTGCCATAGATGTTTCACCCTCCACATCATCACACTTATCAAGATTACTTGATCCAATGAGTGTGTGACATCATTGATGTTGTCATCTATGGTGTGGTTATTAGCATCAAGGAATTCTTGATCACTTTCACCACCACCATTGTTGTCTTCCACAATTGAGGTATCCTTATCTGGTTGTGGAGCCTCTGAGCTGGAATTTGAAGGCACCCCAGATGTATCAGCTGAGTTTGTCATTGTAGTGCTGATAGAAACCTCATTTGCTGAAGTAGTTCAACTGGAGCTGAAGATGTATGAGTTGAGGGTCTTCTTAGCTCAAATCTTGGATCAGGATCACCTGTATTTAAATTTTCTGCAGATCCTGAAACATTCTCACAAGATTTGTTAAAAAAAGTTGGTAACTAAATCAAGATCAAATAGCCAATCAGGACCAGAACCAGCCACACAGGGTGTGTGTTCATTGAAAGTCACATTGGCTGACTCCTCAAAATTCTAGTTCTGAGATTGTATACTCTATAAGCCTTAGCCTGAGAAGAGTATCCAATGAAGTGTCCATCATCTGATTTTTCAGCAAATTTGGCAATTTGATCTTTGGTATTCAAGATGGTGCAAGGACATCCAAATGACCTGAGAAAGCCAATGAAAGGTTTTCTCTTGTGCCAAAGTTCATAAGGAGTCTTACCATGTGTCTTAACTACTAAAACTCTGTTTTGCACATAGCAAGCAGTGTTTACTGCCTCTGCCCAGAAGGTGATGGTAGGAGTTTAGAGTCAGACAACATAGTTCTTGCAGCTTCAATTAGTGTCCTGTTTCTCCTCTCAGCAACACCATTTTGCTGAGGAGTCCTGGGAGCACTATATTGTCTTGTAATACCTTTTTCATCACAAAATGTATCAAGGGTTTGATTCTTGAATTCAGTCCCTTGATCACATCTTATGGTTTTGACCTTGTGATCACTTTGATTCTCATTTTTAAGATGAAATTCTTCAGAATCTCAGGGGTCTCATCCTTAGTTCTAAGAAAGAAAACCCAAGTGAATCTTGTAAAATCATCTGTGATCACCAAACAATAAGAGGTCCTTCCTAGACTCATTACACTGGTGGGGCCAAAGAGATCCATATGTAATAAGTGTAGGGGAGTAGTGATAGAGTTCCTTTCCTTAGGCTTGTGAGATACCTTGCTGCTTTTTCATGCAGCATGCAACACAATGATCATCACTTGTAAACTCTTTCTTTGGCATTCCAGTTACCAAATCATGTTTAATTAGTTTATTCATGTTCTTAAAGTTTACATGGCACATTCTTTTATGCCATAAGAAAGACTCATCACTATTGGCTTTAGACAGAAAGCATGAAACTTCTCCAGATGGAGATGTTTCTTGCAAATCCATCTTGTACATGTCCCTTTTCTGGGGGCTCTAAGCGGGATGTGCTCATGAGGAAACCACTCCAGGCTTGAGAACAATGCACTCATGCTCAGTAAAGAGCATGTTATGACTCTGATCACAAAATTAGGATACACTCAGAAGATTGTACCCAAGCTCCTTGACAAAGTTTACCTTTTCAATGCTGAGCTTACCATTTGTGACCTTGCCCCTTCCAGAAATGTAACCACCTTCATCTCCTCCAAAAGCAACTGGTCCTCCATCAATCCTCTCAAAGTTATGGAGTAGTGACCTATTGCCTGTCATGTGCCTGGAACAGCCACTATCAATGATCCAGACATTCTTGTTTGTCTTGAGCTGTTCCTGCACAAAGAAAATGATTAGTTACATTTGGAAACCCAAGCCTTATTTGTCTTGGGCTCACTAAGTATAATAGAAGGTAATGCAATAGTAATAGATCCTATGGTTGTGCTAGGAGGATCTTGAGCTGTTGTTGATGGAGAATTTTCAGTCACTTGGTCTTTCTTAGACTTCCACACCACCTTTGGAGTCTTGGACTTGACCTTCAAAACTTCGGAAGCTTTTGGGACTTTGGAAGTTTTGATGACTGAACCTTCGGAAGATTCTGCAGTCACTGCAGCAACTTCAGTGCTTCGGAAGAATTCCTCTTCCGAGACCAACTTCTCTTTCGAAGGTAATTTTCCATTTTCTTCTTCTTAGATTTGGAGCTTCTGAAGGAAATAGATTTTCCTTCCGAAGCTTGAATCTTCTTGGAACTCTTTGAAGTCTTTGTCTTGGTCATATGGACAGTACTTTTAGGATTGTATGGACAATCCTTAGCAATGTGAGAGGTACTTTCACACATGACACACACCATTTTCTTCTTCACAAGAGTCTTCTTATGAGAAAGACTGTCTTTGGTCACATCCCTTCTCCACCTTCATCTTTGCAGATGCTGAGACAGTCCTTATGGGCTGGGAACTGTTCTTGGAGTTTGATGGTCCAGGCTGTGCAGCAGTGGTACACAGCAGATCAGTCTTCTTCTTGGTACTAAGATGATTTGAACAAGAACCAGAACTCTTAGCTGAAGAGTTTTGGTTGATGTCTTCAGTCTTTACTACTTCAAACCCTGCAGAGATAAAAACTTGTTTCTGCTTAGAGTCAAAAGTAGCCTTGATCTCTTGAGCCTTCTTGCTTTTCTTTTGCTCTTCCTGATCAAGTTCTTTCTCTTTGACTTGGTCATCACAGTAGTCTTCTTCTCCTCAGACAAGATTGTGTGTGGAGGGGCTATCTCATTGGATCCCACTCCCTGCCTATTTTGATAACACACCTTGTTGTGCAGGGATGAGGATATCATATTCTTGAAGGTCTCTTCTTCAAGAACACTCTTTTCTGATCACAAGCTCAGCCTGGCACTCAGTCAGCTTGGTTATCAGATCTTTGATTTGAGTCCTAAAATCTGTATGCTCATGTTTTAGAACTGAAATGGTTTTCTCTAAGTCCTCTATCTTTAGTTTATAATCATTTTCAGACTTTCTAAAATCAGATTTTAAAATGTTTAAGGACTCAAGATCAGATCTCATCTCCAAGTTATAGGACCTGTATCTATTAACTTTAGCAATGCATTCAGGAGTACAGAGATGTTCCAATACCTTGGCTTCATCATGATCTGCCATTAGTGCTTGGTTTGGAGAAGCATCTTCCACCTGAAAGCTCCAGTCAAAGCCTCCTTCTTCAACAGCAACAGCAGCTTGTTGCTTTGGCTTCTCATTCTGGGGGCTTTGTCAGTAGTTTGGTCTGGTTTGTGCTTGGCCACTTTGTTTTAGGTGCCTTACACTCTCTGGCAAAGTGGCCCATCAAGTTACAGTTGTAACACTTGACTTTGCCTTTGTCCAAGCCAAACTTTCCACTGGTTGCATTGCTTGGAAACTTCCTTCCAGTTCTCTTGTAGAACTTCTTGGCTCTGTGAGTGAGAAGAGCCATCTGCTGGACTATTTCCATGTATTCCAGATCATCTGGATGGATACAATCCAGGTCTTCAAGAGTGAAAAGAGAGTTGCCACAACTTTCATCAGAAGACACAAAGCTTGAGAAGAGCTTGTCTCTTGGAATGGGCTTCCTTGAGTGTAGTTCTCCCTGGGTGTCTCGGGAAGGTGATGAAAGGACCCTTTGGTGAATTGTCAGGGTAGCATATGAGATGATGTTGGGGTTCTATGCTATCCCTTTCAACCACGTGCAGGGCTGAACCCAATTGATTGTTGGAGTTGCCAGATGAACCTTGCATGTTCATCTCCATCTGGTAGCCACTGAGAATCCCATATAACTCTGTCAGAGTAAGAGTTTTGAGATTTTCAGTCCTCTTGATCACCACACAATAGTGTGTCCATTGCCTAGGAAGTGAGGACATGAACTTCCTTACAATGTCTATATTCAAGAGGAACTCCTCCATCCACAAGGGTATCCACTATCTCAACATACCTGAAGTATTGCTGAGTCATGGTTTCACCTGTTTTGAAGGTGAAGTTTTCAAACTGCTGCTTCAGGAGATCCTTCTTGTTCTCCTGGCTTCAGAGGAGCCTTCATACATCAGTTTTAGTGCATCCCACAGCTGTTTAGCTGTTTTGCACTTCTTGAAACCTCTGTACACAGAGTTTTGGAAGAAGGCAGTTTGAAGGGCTGTCATGGCTTTTTTGTCAATCTCTACTCTTTTCCTATCTTCATCAGAGTAGTTAGCCGCATCTTCGGGGATCATACCAGCACCAGTAGCAAAAGGAGTGCTGGTATGAAAGGTTCATTTTCAACAGATTCCCACATTCTTGAGTCTAGAGACCTGATGAAACCTTCCATTCTCATGCACCAGGTATCAAAGTCATCAAGAGTGATCAGTGGGGACTTGTTCATGGTTCCAGTTTCCATATCAGTCTTGGAAATGGCTGCCATTTGAAAAGTTTAGTATTTGTGTGTGTGAGGGATCTTAAGATGGTGAGATCTTATATCAAGAGCCTGAAATGCTCTGATACCAATTGCAGGACCGGTGAAGGGTGGTCACTTACAACAAAACAACACAAAGAGGAGATTAACCAAACTTAATCAAACAGTAAACTGGATTAACCACAAGTATGATACTAAGAACACAAGTAATAAGTAAGAGACAGAACAAGAGAACACAAGAGATTGGGTTTCAAGGATGCAGTATATTGCTTTCTCAAGTTCTATTACAAGTGTTACAAAGCATAAAGAAAGATACAAGAACATGGAATACTTATACTACAACCTACAGCCGGCTATACTTTGAAAGCCAGCTGGATACAATTGACTAGACACAAACAAAATCAATTGTAGAGTCAAAAGGCATATCTGTCTTTTGACTTGTGACTATGACATGCCATAGCTCACATCCTAATAAATTACAAAAAGGATAAAAGTACATAAAGTAGAAAGCATGGACTCAAGACCTCAATGTACAGTTACCAAAAGCATGGACCTTTCACCAACTCATGTAAGTTGGTGACTTTACAGAGTTGCAGCGGAAAGGTGGTCCAGCTTTATGGTAAAGTACATCAGATAAAGGCATATCTCTAAAAGTCTTTGGAAGAAATCTGTCTTCACTATTTGGCTTTGGAAGACTTTGTCTTTGAAGCTTCGGAAGACTTCACTTTTGGCTTCAGAAGATATTGGTCTTGGCTTCGGAAGATTTTACACTTAGAATATTTCTAGTGCATGGTGTTAAACTTCCAAAGCATTTCTACTTCAGTTCTTTAGTGCATGCTTGCAGAGAGACTTTGGATGTTTTGGCTTCATCAGACTTATAGGTATCTTTACATCCCTCATATCCCATCGATCTAAAGGCTTCAAACACCTCTTGATCTGACATAGTAACCTCCTCTCCTGTGTCTTCATCTAACCTTAGCACTCTTGACGACCTCTGTAGTAATGATCACCTCATTCTCTATCACCCTGTCTACAATCCTCTGAGAGTTGCCTCTCGTATCATACTCCACCGTCCTCCAGAAATCTCTAATATGTAAGTCATATATGGTAGAGGAATGAGAGATCGCGTAGGCGATAGGAGATCTCTACAACCAACGAATGCAGTCTCTAAAGCCAGCTGCTATCGGGTGTGTATCGTCTAAGGTGGCAGTAATGTTGTTCCTCTCGTCAAACTTCAGATTCGCCATTAAATCTGAAAACTAAAATGAAATGTATTAGAATAGTATATTAAATAATAATATTCAAGAAAAATAAGAAAAAGATTAAAATTAAACAAAAAACCAAATTAATTTCGCTGGCCAAAAGTATAGTTTCGCAGGAAGAATTTTAGTTTCGGCAAGCGAAAGATAGTTTCGTCAGCAAATTAGATTCGGCAAGACAATGAAGTAGATTCGACTGGCCGAAATTATAGTTTCAGCACAGCGAAAGTGAAGTTTACCCAGCAAAACTGTTAAGTTCGCTCGGACAGCATAACACCATAGTTTTGCTGAAAAAACCATGAACTTTCGTTCAGTTTCGCTGGACTATCGGTACTTTCATAGTAAGAACTGCGAAGGTACAGAAGAGTCTCAATCAAATAGACTCACAATGTTGCTATTTAACTTAGATTAAGTTATAGTTCTGAGTTCAAAACTCACTTCGAACAAGATACAATGATCAATCAAGTATCAAAAACACCGAAAATCAAAATCCCACTCAGAAGCTGCCGATAAACCCTAAAACGCCTAAACCTTCGAATGTGCGAAAATGAGAAAGTAATTTTGCAAATTGAGTTATATAGCAAATAGTTTCGCAGAAAGCGAAACTGTAGTTTTGCCTGGCGAAGCTACAATATCGCCGGGCGAAACTCTGGTCGAAATTGACTTTGCACGGCGCGAAAGAACCGGCGAAGCTACAATTTCGCCCTGCGAAACTACCAGCGAAAGTATAATTTCGCTGAAAACCAAAAACTTAATTTTTTTTTATTTGATTCCCTTTATTTAAAATAAGATAAAATAAAAGAAAAAGAAATAAAGAGAATTAAATTAAGGTAAACAAAATCACAAGAAATTTGCCCCACAATACCTCACCATTCTTCACGTTTAATAATTTTTATAGCAAAATTTGAACAATATAAAAAGGATATGAACAAGAAGCTGAAAAGATCTTTTGGAGAATCAAAGTTTAGTGGGATTGCTGATATGCTCGTCCTTTTAAGTCCATGCCTTCTTCGTTTCAACAGATGCATCGCAGCTATTGTTATCATGTTTTGGTTTTTGTTTAAAGAAAACATTGAATGACCGAATCCCCACAGACATTTGGCAAAGAAACTTATCCTGTCCTCATGATGTATTGAACAAATGACACACTTAGCATGAATCTTCCTCTCAGAAGCAACATAGATCTTATTTCAAAAGTAGCATTGCCCTTATAGACATCAAATGATGAGAGCTCCATGTCTATACTTACGTATAACAGAGGAGTTGATCAATTGAGTTTTCCAGATGATAACTTCAGGTCTATACTTACGTATAATAGAGAAGATTATCATATTGTGCTGATGAGAGCTCCAGGTCAGTACTATCGTACATCAAAGGAGATCATCACTCCGGGTCAATGTTCACACATAGCAGAGGAGATAAGTACTAGATAGAATACAACAAGGAGCATCTTATATGCAAAGATGAAAAAGCATATTGCTTTTTGAGATAGAATGAAATAATATGACGCAAAGATACTTTAGATAAGAATAACTCAAAACAGAGGTATCATGTTCACAACCCTTTTTGAACAAGGACTTGAAACTTCGTGAAGGCCAAAGATGTCAAGGGGATTATTTGAGTCATCCAGTTTCTTGTTCTATTAATTCAGCTACAAGATGACTGTTTACTTCGATTTCTGGCTGAACCTATCAAACATATACCATACAATATTGTTAACCTCCTTTACATCATCCAGACATCTTATTTTATTTTGCAAAGGAAAACAAGAAGAACTTTTAATAAGTCAAAATTGCCACCATAAGGATACCAAAGACCTAAACGAGAAGAGCCTTTAAGATAACGAAAGATTCGTTTTACAGCCTTTTCATGCTACTCTTTCGGGGCAGATTACTATCGATCACAATATCCTACAGCAAAGGTGATGTTGGGACGACTTGCTGTAAGATACATAAGGGAACCGATCATGGATCTGTAGAGATGAGGATCAACAGCTTTCCTGTTCTCGTCAGGAGTGAGGCACTTGAGTAGTAAATGGAGTCATTTCAGGAGAGGCGTCATCCATCTTGAATTTCTTCAACATTTCTTTAATATACATCTCTTTATGAATGAGGATTCCTTCTGGCTTTTGTTCAACCTGTAGCCCAAGAAAAAAGCACATCTCCCCCATCATGCTCATTTCGATACGACTATGCATTACCTCCTTAAACTCCCGACACATCTTCTGATTGGTGGAGCCAAAGATAATATCATCGACATAGACTTGTACGATCAGCATCTCACCATCTACTTCCTTCTTGAATAATGTCATATCAATGGTGCCACGAGAGAATCCATTGCTTAAGAGATACTGTGTTAGGGTCTCATACCAGATCCGAGGTGCCTGATGAAGACCATAAAGAGACTTGTCAAGCTTGTAAACTTTGTCAGGAAAGTCGGGATCCTCAAAACCTGGTGGTTGACCACATATATCTCCTTGTCAATGTCTCCATAAAGGAAGACACATTTGACATCCATCTGGTAGACTTTGAACTGCTTATGGGTGGCATGAGCGAGAAAGATTCTGATGGCTTCAAGACGGGCGACAAGAGCAAAAACTTCGGTATAGTCTATCCCTTCTTCTTGAGCAAATCCTTGGACCACCAATCTTGACTTTTTTCGCACCACAATGCCACGATCATCGGGTTTGTTCTTGACAACCCACTTCGTGCCAATTGGGCATTTGTTTGGTGGAAGATTGACCAGGGTCCACACTTTGAGTTTCCTAAACTATTGTAGCTCTAATTGCATCGATTCAACCCAACAAGGATCCTAGAGAGCTGCATGAACATTTTTCGGAACGATTTGGGATTTAAAACAAGAGAATAGACAAATGATAATCAAACCAGATTGACTCCGCGTCCGTACTCCATCGGTGATAGATCCAATGATAGTATCATGAGGATGATCTTTCAAGGTTTTGAAATCAGTGGGCATAGGTAGGGTATTTGGAGATGGTTGGATGATAGATTGTTGATGGGTAGATGAAGGTGAGAAGAATGGTACTGGTTGAGATGATGTATATGTAGGTGATGAAGGAAGGGATGCAGAAATAGGTGGAGGTAGAAGGTCAAATGATGATGAAGACGACGCAATATCAACTGATGTAGCATCACTTGCAGATGTGATAGAAGGGGCTTGAGGAATGAAACATAATGGAGTGGGAGGAATGATATTTGTTTGAACATTGGAGATAGATGCATCATCGTCGAAGACAAGAAGATTAAATGAGTTAAACACCGTATCGGAGTCAAAGAACCATGCTGGTTCAGATTGAACATCGGAGGAATTAGATTCCTGCCTATCAACATAGAACGACTCTTGAACAATACGTGTTCTATTGTTATATACCCCATAAGCTTTTTGAGAAGAAGAATAGCCGACGAAATAACATTCATCAGACACGACACCGAATTTCGTCTTCTCCGCCTGAGTATCCAATAAAGTGCAAGAGCAGCCAAATGGTCGACAGAAGTCAATTAAAGGCTTTCTCTTATGAAAAAGTTCATAAGGATTTTTCATTTTGTCCTTGACTATCAACACCCTGTTTAGAACGTATGAAGCACAGTTCACCGCCTCAGCCCAAAAGATAATGGGTAAAGAGGATTCAATCAACATTGTACGAGTAGCTTCAATGAGGGTGCGATTCTTTCGTTCAGCCACACCGTTCTGTTGAGGGGTCCTCGCATCACTGATTGTCTTAAAATTCCATTAGCAGCACAGAACGAATCAAAGATCTGATTTCTGAATTCAGTACCGTTGTCACTTCTGATTCCCATAACTTTTCTCTTGCTTATGGACTCGATTGAAAGAACTAGCTTCTGCAGCTCCTCAACAGCTTCTCCCTTGTGAGCAAGAAATCTCACCCAAGAGTACCTGGAAAAATCATCTGTTATGACAAGACAAAAAGATTTTTTAGCATTTGATTTAACACTGATTGGGGCAAACAAATCAGCATGTAACAACTCGAGGGGATTAGATATGCTATTTTCGAGTTTTGGCTTGTGTGGTTTCTTATGTTGTTTGCCCTTGGCACATGCCACACATTCTTCAACCACAGAGAAATCTTATAAAGGTAGTCCCCTAACGAGTTTGAAACTAACGTGGCCCAATCTGCGATGGCATAGAAAAGACTCAGAAGTGGAAGCTTTGGAAAGAAGACAGGTGACGGTAGATGTTGACTCCCTTGAACCCATGTCAAGAAAATATGTATCATTATTTCTTGGAGCCCTCATTAGTACCATCTCATTTGGAATATCAATCTCATATTTTAAAAGAGACATTCATTGGACTTGAACAAGACCGGAATGTCCTTATCACAAATCTAAGAGACACTCAAAAGATTAAACGCAAGCTTGGGTACATAATTGACTTTCTCTAAAGTTAGTGAGGCATTGGAAACATCTCCTCGACCGATCATTTTCCCTCCTTTCTTGTCGCCAGCAAATGCAACATATCCTCCATTTATTATTCGATAATTGGTCAATAAGTCCTTGAGCCCCGTCATATGTCTGGAGCATCCAATATCCAAGTGCCATACACTGTTGGCGACCTTCATAGATGACTCCTACACATATATCAAAGAACAGGTTCACCAGGTGAAATGGGTACCCAAGTTTGAACAAATTTGGGTTTAGGAGGAACAAATTTCTTAGAAAAGAAATTATTAACTAATTTTGTAAATCTATTCCCAAATGAATTCTATTAACATGTCTATGATGTAGTTCTGGACAATGCTTAACTACATGATCATCTTACACACCTAAAGCAATGTGGTTTTAATATAGGTCTATTATGTAATGGGGTAGGGATTTGATCAATATGTATTTCCTCATCACATTCAGACAGTTTAGAATCTACATAACTGTATGTCTCATACATGTCTCGAGGTCTGTTCTTATTTGAAAAAGAATTAGTTATTTACAAAAGAAGATGAATTGTCATCAGAAGTACATGTAGTACTTGTACCACTTGTACTAGCGTCAGATGATGATGATATCCTTTCGTTTGATAAAGAATTATTCATTGGGGTAAAAGATGGAATAGGATGAGAAAAGAATTTTTCAAAACAATTAGTCTTATTTTTCTCGTTGCTCTTTTTGGTGGAATCAATCACACTATTTACACAATCAGAATCAGTAGCATCATCACAATCCACAGAAGTTAAAGATGAAATAAAAACATCACGAGAACATGATGAGACAGAGTCTATTACAGACTCACTAGAAACAAAAACAGAATTTAAACTAGATTTATGATCTAAAACAGAATGCTGAAAGTTAGGTGTACTAAGACTAGTGCATCCAAGCCCGCTAGTCGGTCCATAATCGTAGTCCACACGAACATGCTTTGGATTCATACCTTCTAAACCTGCAAACATACTGTTAGTATCTGTTTTGATCAAATCATTAGAAGGATGACGAACAGGCAGAGGAGAATAGCAGTAAGTATTGGGAGGAGGATAAACCTTAGCATTTTCATATCCCAATCCTATTTTAATTCTAGCCCCCCGTTGAGATTTACATAGATCGTCATGTTTCATTCCCAATATAGTCCATTTATCTTGCTTTGACTGAAGTTTGCTTGTTTCAAATTCAGCAAGAGCAACCCTTTCAGTTAAAGTATTAATCTCAACATTTCTTTCCAAAACTATTCGTTTTAGGTGATCATTCTCTTTCAAAGCCTCGTTTAATTTAACAAAATATTTAGACTCGTTTATTTTACGTTCCTCACTAATTCTTTTTAAATCTTTTTCATTATCAGTTAATAAACGATTAGCTTTATAAACCCCAAATAACCTGATTTTACATGCAGAAGAACACATATCCTGAATTACCTCATACGGAAGTCCAGTCACCACCTTTTCTACTGATAAGGCCTTCTCACATTGGCACACCGGAGTACTTGACTTGCTTTCCTCGAAAGTGGTAGTAGCATCATCTTTTTCTTTTCCTTGCTCAGTGGATTGACTTTCATCCTTCCTCAACTCCTTAGATTTACCTTCTTTCACCTCCACAGAGAACTCAGCTTCATCTCTAAGTGCTTTGAACGGACCCAATTCATCCTCACAGTTTACCTTCCCTTTTCCTTCCACAATCTCAGCCACCAGTGCTTGATTAATCTCATCTCTCGTCTCTTCAACCTCAGCACTCTAATCATAACTAGAGATCAAAGTTGTATCTTTCTTGTGACTCATTTCTTATTTATTCCCGCTAGAAACCAGTCGTGGAACTCCCGAGTTACTAGGATCAGTGATGATTGGCAATGGACAGTCACGTTTGAAATGTCCCAACTGTTTGCAATTAAAACACCTCAGCTTAGACTTATTAAATCCCAGTTTGGAGTTAGAGCTTTGACCTCCAAAGTTCTTTCTTCCAGTGCACTCCATGAATCTCCGGGCTCTAAGTGTCAACATTGCCATTTGCCATTGAATATCAGTCTCTTCAAGATCATTAGGGTCCACCTGATACATCTCCTCCATTGTCATTCCTTTCCCTTTCAATTCCCCTACTACTAAGGCTTCATAGCTCTGAACCAACGTACCAAAAAGAGCCATTGTCTCGGATGGAACTGAAGTTTCAACATTTGCTTTCGAATTAGCCTGATCTCTCCTAACACTACCATAACCTCCTGAATAATTACCAGTATTCACTCTTCCCTGACCAGATGTCTGAATATGAGAGCTTGCAGCGGAAGACAGTAATGCAACATTTTGAGTGAAACCAGATGTAGGCATCATGGTTTGGTTGAATTCCCTTCTCTTCATGTCTAACTCAAAGGATTTAAGCTTATTGATGATGTCCACAAGCTTGTAATCAGTGAAACCTTTTTCCTGCTTTAGCATTCTCACCTGAAGGCTCCACCGAGGTGGGAGAGAGTCTAGCAATCTGTTTACTTGCTCACAATTGGAAAGTTTTTCATCATATTTCTTCAGTGTGCTTGAAACTATCAAAAACGATTTGTGAGATCTGTGAGACTCTCATTCTTGTATCCCACAAAGGAGTTGAATTCCTTCTCAGCTTGAATGCTCTTATCCTTCACCAGCTCATCATTACCATCATAGACTCACATAATGCATCGAAGAGAGACTTAGCATTCTTATGCTCAGCGAATCGATTGTAGATGTCTGGTGCAAGGCAGAGAGTTAATGCTCCAAAAGCTTTCTGTCTCGATCAATCAGCTTCAGATCCTTCTCGTTGAATGTGGACCGGTCCTTGTTTTGAGATACAACATCACCAACAGTGACAGTTGGTATGTGAGGACCAGAAATGATAGATTCCCATTGATCGTGGTCAGTGTAGAAGAAAAAGGCTTTGAGACATCTTTTCCAATCCTCAAAATTATCCCCATTTATGAGTCTTGGAGGTCGGGAGCTACACTTTCAAGATCAGCAAGGGTGGGGGAAGTCATCTTTGACATACTAGTTTCGCTGGGAAAGAAATAGTTTCGCTGGAAATTGGTAAATTCGCAGAGAAAAAAACTAGTTTCGCTGGGTTGCCTTAGTTTCGCAGGCAATTTCAACAGCAGTTTCGCTAGCCAAATGCCTGATATTGCTTAGTTTCGCCGACAATTTTGCACGAAACAAGCTTGAACTTTCGTTCAAAGGTACTTTCGATATCAATTTCGCTTCAAATCATCCACAAACACTGATGAACTTTTGTTCAATGAAACTAGTTTCGCAGAACAGGAGAAAACAACTTCAAAGAGGATAACACATATAGTGTCGCTGGAAGATCAACCAGTTTCGCTGGATGACTCTTTAATGTCGCCGGATGAAGCTGAAAACCTTTTTCAACACGAAATCAATCTGAAATCATCAAAAACTCAATGTATTTGAGATCTAATGATTAACAGAGCTTCTCCAACCAAAAACAAATAAAATTCAAGCAAATTCCATATCAAAAACACTAGAATTTGATCTGAAGTTGATGAAAACTTGATATTGAACAAAAACAACCAAAAACTCAACAAATCATGAGCACTAAGGCTCTGATACCATATTGTTGGTCCATTTGATCGATTTGCAGTAAAAATGAGTTGTTGAATTGTTCAATATCAAATAAAAACAATAGAGAACAAAATATGAAGACTATTGAGAACAATCACAAATGAATCAAAGTAAGAACAATGAAGATCAATACAATCAATGATAACAAAGCACAAATATATTTCTATGATAATACTGTTTACAAAGGTCACTTGCAACAATGATAAACGATTAGGGTTTTGCAAGGATTACTAAACAATGAGAATGATCAAATCTATATATAGCAGTCTTAGTTTCGCAGACAATTTCGCTGGCAGTGAAATTGTACTGCCGAAACTATAGTTTCGCCCGGTAAAAACAACAGTTTCACCGGGTGAACTACAACAACTGACTATGAGCGAAACTGTAGTTTCGCTTATAGTTTCGCTGGACTACAAAACTAGACAAACTGAACTACATTCAAAAGTAACTAATATTAAAACTATTACAAAATAATATAAACATAATCTAATCTAAACTAAGGTGAGTCCAACCTATACATGATCTTCAACTTTCTTTAATTACTATTAACTTTCTTTTTTTCTTTGCATCTTTACCATAATAGTAATTAATCATTCATACTTTATCGTAAGCATGGCTATACTTTCATAATTACATATAGCAAATCTTCATGAACTTCCCATAAATAATATGTATCTAAGTGTAGAGGATCACATATAACATAAGATCAATCTCACCACAATAACGTGGAATATTTTCATTGCGGTATAAAAAGGTAGAAGATAAGAACGATTCCAAATAACTTTCCAATTGTATTGCTCTCATAGTTCTCGCGCGAGATGAACTTCTTGCGTGACAAGTTCTGGTTCTCGCGTGATTTGGTCTTGATCATCTTGATTTGATTTCCCGAGCTTCTAGGTTCAATCCCTACAATCTCCCCGTAGGCTCGATGAATCAAAGCTTTAGAAGTCCATATTTTCAACCTTGTAACTACCCCCGAAAGCATACATCTTGTTGTCCAGGGCCTTCGTAATCAACCAACCAAACTATGCCACCAAAAGGTGAATAGATTTATCATCTGCAATTGGAGAGGCTTGCAACCTCATCAAATTGTCTCTTCCAAACTTAAGCAGATCCATAAGATCAATGATACGATAATCTTTATCAATGCAGTGAATCAACACATGACCCATCTCCTTCTCACAACTCCACCACAAAAGCTTAGACAAGCTATTAACTAGCACTAGAGCGTGTATATGGTTCTTCCTAAAATATATTGGATGCTTATAAACTCTTATCTTCATTGCCTTGTTCGTGTTTGGGTCTATCTGAGTGTCATCTTTAATGACTTTAGATTTAGTATTTTTGAAGTCCTTGAAGTTGGTCTTACTATGTCTCCATATCGAATTTCTTATCCAGTTTCCCTTTTCATAGTTACATGGGTTGATAAACGAAACACGACTCATAGCAAATAAATCCGAATCTCTAAGTTATGAAAGTCGTGCTTGTCTTGATAATACTCTATGGCTCCAGCCTTTCTCTTTATCACATACAACTTCTTCTCAGCATCGTACGCTTAGCTAAGAATAGGTCCTAAGTTTCTGTACCTTGTGAAAGGTTTGGAATGTCTCAGCGTGTGCACATAGATTGGCGGTAGAGGAGCTTCAACAGTAATATTTCCGACCTGATGTACAACACTTTGACCAGTTTGATCTGCTATCTTGTCAGTCGTCTCTCTAGCACTTGACTCACCAACAATCACTCATTCATCAGTTAAAATATCAGAAAATAGATCCTTAAGACTATTTCCAAATACGTATGTGTAATCTACAGTCTCCTCCCAATCATCAAACAACCCAAAATCATTATCAGCTTCCTCAACCATGAGTCTCTGTTGGAATAAATTGAATTCTTTCTCGTATGCCTCTTCAGTAATGGAATCAAGTGGAGTGTAATCAATTGTATCATCGGGACTTTGTCCGGAGACATTGTCAGTACCCGATGGACTAGAAGCACCTATAGCTGAACCCATATCACCACCTTGATCATCATCATCATCATCTTTCTTATTATCATCTCTGTCCTTATCATATCCTTCATCACAATCATCATCATCATCATCATCATCATCATCATCCACATGATCCTCCTCATCACTTCTAAAATCCATCGTATCTGAATCATCATCATCTTCAACTGGGTTAGGAATAGGTACATCATGCTTAGGCTCCACAAACGCCTCTCCGATAAATGGTACATGTCAATCCTAATTAGCCTGAATAGAAACAGTAGTAGAAGGCTCTTGATCAACATTAGCAGTGTCCGTTGTCATTTTTGTCTCAACAGGATCAACAACACGCCTTGTAACAGGAATAGGATCATCAGTAGATTCAAGACCAGCTGTTTGCTGTCCACTGGATTCTCCAACTTTTGTGGTTCATTACTAAGTACACAAAGAATAAACACGGGAAGTGAGATCACATATGTTCTACTCCATAATCCATACATAGCTTAACATAAAATGTTGCTGATGCGCTAAGCTTTTGATCTTCTTATCTTTCTCTTGCAAACTCCTGCACATATCTTCAATAATTTATGTCTTCTCTAGCATACCAACTCTCTACTTTAATATAACCTTTGTGGGTGAAAATTGTTGGATCTAGAAACGCTGGTGCAATCAAAACCAGATCACTTAGATAATTTTGGTACAAGTAATAAAGGACTTCCGAAGCTAAGTGATAGAATCGGATCAATTAGATTTGAATTTTGCAGCGGAATATAACAAAATAAGATCGAATTCAAGCAAGAAAATGATGAATATGCAAACACACAATAACAATTATAGAGAGAGAATATTTCTATTAAAGGAATGTTTTCATTCACGCGTAATGCTTTGGTTAGAATACAACTAGGTCAACATCCCTTATATAGAGGAATGTGACGTCTGCTGATGTCACTTGATAGTGACATCTAACAGAATTATACAAACAACTGAAATAATGCAAACTACTGAAATGTTCTCAACAACTGATCACATCTCAGAGAATGCTAAGTACAAAAACATAAAACTACTGACCTATAACTACTGAAACAATAAACTACTCAAAGGTAAAATTACAAGTACTAAAAAGGAAAAACCATCACAACTACTGAAGTTAACAACTTTAGGTGCTGTGACAACTATTGATCACTCTGGTCTTCAGTCTTTGTCTTCAGTACTTCACTTTCAGACTTTGTCTTCAGTTCCTTACTTTCAGACTTTGTCTTCAGACCTTTGTAATCAGCTGATGTCTTCAGCTGTTGTGATCTTCTTCAGCAGTTGTAATGTCTGTGGGACTTAGAGGTTTTTCTGATCAGGCTCATTGGTTCTTTTGGTCCAACAAACTCTCCCTGAACCAACGCAGCCAAAACCTCTAACTTTATTGATGATCCCACTTATTCTTTGGCAGAAATACTCTCTTGATCAACTTCAGAGGTAGTCAAATAAGCATAGGCCGGAAAAAGGTTTCTAATCTTTTGATTGGCTAAGTATGGAAGGGAACTCTGTTTTGGGGAAACTGGACACAGAGTCTTGTCCCAACCATGAAACCTATTTCCCATTGATAAGTCTGTAAGACTCTCTTGCATAGGCCTCAAGGAGAACAACTTGTTCATCCTTGGTGAGTTCTTCTGCTTCTCCCTCAAAGAAGAATTCAGGCCCATAGTATTCAGACAGATACCTTACTGTCTTCCGATTCTTCAACTCAACAGTTGTTATCTCTCTGTAAGCAAATTCATCTGGATGAGAGCCTTCAAGCAGCAACTGGAGTTCACTCTTTTGAAGATCTTCAAGTCTTTTGTATAACAACCCTTTCTTGATCATTTTGTTCTCAAGTATAGATAGAGGGGTTGATTTTGAGGTGTGTGCTCTCTTTAATTCTTCAATAATTTCCCAGGGTGAGACTACCATGGCAAACATAATTGCAGCATTCAAAGTCTTTCTCACTTGGCCATGATATCCACTTGGTATGTTCTTCTTGTGTATTCTGGAACTTACCCTAGGGTCTGGCCAAATCCTCACTCTTTCTCTTTGATGTTGGAATGTATGTCTAAGAGTGTACAGCCTCTGAGCTTGTTTCTTCGTTGCTTGAATGGATGAGGACTGAGGGAAGTCCTTGTCAACCATTTTGAGACATTGCTCATCATGCTGCTTCTGTTGTTCTTCTTCTTCAATCTTAACTTTAACCATTTTCCTTTGAGTTTCAAGAGTTATTGTTTGTGATTGACTCCTAGGCTTAAGTTTCTTCATTTCGATAATAGCAGATATTGGCAGATTATCCTCTTCATCCTCTTCTTCTTCTTCTTCCATCCTCAGCAGCCTTCTTTTTCTTTAGGTGCATCACTGGTGGTAGATTGAATGGGTTTCTTAGGTAAAGGGGTTGGTTTAGAGGGTTGTGAGGTTGGTTGTTTTGAGGATTGTGAGGGTAATTGTTTTGGAGGTTGAGAGGTTGGTTGTTTTGGTTGTGAGGTTGGTTTTGAAGGTTGTTTTGGTAAGGGAGATTTGAAAGGCTGCTCTATCATTTTATTTGTGAGGGTGGCTTTGAATAATTTAGCCATGTCAGATCTCTTCCCAGCACCAGCTTCATCCAGAGCTTCTATGATTAAACCTTTTTTGAAGCTTTCAGAGGAGCATATTTTGGTGGTTATCTCCAAAATGCTATCTCTGGACCATGACTTGATCTCAATGATAGGTCTTCCCAAGTGTTTGGATAGGAATCTGATCATAGCCTCCAATCTTTCCCTTTCTTCTTCATTGTAGCCTGCCCATCGATTCTCAATCTCCTGAATCTCAAGTCTTCTAATCTCTGAATTAAGTTTGGCAGTATCAAATCCTTTCCTGAAGAGCTGATCAATAATCCTGTCCATGGATCTGCTATGTTGCTCATCAGCTTCTTTGATCATCTCATCCAACCTCTTCTCATACTCAGTTTGGTCACCAACACTCTTCTTTCTCTTGTAAGTTATGATCTCTTTGCCTTTATTTTCCTCCTTTGCTTCTTCCTCTTCAACTCTTTTCCTTTTATCATCTTTCACTGACTTAGACTCCTCCTTTTTGGTTGCATTGGGTTCAGGGGTTTGAATGTCAGAAAGTTGCTGTGACACAGGATCATCCACAAGGGTTTTAAGATCTGAGGAAATCCTCTCATCAATGGTTTGATGGACAATTGTAGTGATGATGGGAGTGATGAGAGGTAAGGAAGATTTGAAAAGAGCAGCCATTTGCTCACAGGGGTTCTCTCCCTGAGAAATGGTGCCTGAACAGAGGCTGGTGGCTTGTTTGATTTGAGTGGCTCAGTGTTTGGGAAAGCTTCAACGGAAGCTGCCATCTGTGGGTGAATTGGGGCAGATGGACTTGATTCCTGAGACATTTTGGCAAGCAGTTCTTTTAATCTGCAAACCTCAGTCTCAAGAATGGTGTTTTGGGCTAAGAATTCAAAGAAAAAGCCCAGGTCATCATCAGTATAAGCTGAATCAACTGACCTTCTGAGTGAATCAGGATGAACATGTGCTGAGTGTAGATCAGTAATCACATGTGCCCCTTTGTCTTGGAACTGGGGACTTCCTGCCTCAGGAGCAAGTCCTTCATTGGCAGTTACCTCTGGTGAGGTCTTAGAGATGATACCTGCTGCATCCTGTTCATGTGTTGAAACAGGGGAAGAGGTAGCCTCACCAGATGTTCTAGTCTCCACATCTACATTAGGAGATTGAACTTTATAATCCCTATGCTGTGGGTTGTCAACTACATTAGGATCCTCTCCCTCAGCTATTGAGGTTTTCCCAGTGTTAACAGGTTTCTGGGGAGGGGTTGAGGAATGTAGTTGAGTCAGCACTTGTGCAATGACGGCAGTTGAGCTTGTAGGGGTGGTATCAGTGGGAGATGGAGGTGAAAAGGATTGCACTCGGGGAGAATGGTGCTCCTCAATGGCAATCTTCTCAAGTGAGATAGATTCCAGTAATGTGGTTTCCCCAATATTGGTTGCATCAGGATCCTGTTGAGAGGATACCTGAGCGGTTTCAGCTGGTGGAGTCATTGAAACTACAAGGGGATTAAGGCTTGTAGTTTCATCCTGCGTTGTGCTGCAGGGGCATCATCAAGGGACTCAACTCCCTGAGTAGCCTTTTTGGTTTTCTTTGGTTTGTTTGGAGGGGACTTTAGATTTGGAGGTGGAGGCTGTGGGTTCCCTCTGCTTGGGTTCTAGCAGTTTGGCAGCCTTTTTGAGTTGTGGGTTTGAGTTATGCCTGGAGTATACCTCTGGCAAGACTACCAGAGCAGGGACTCCAAGGCCAACAAGGCCATCAGATTTTAATTGATTTAGAATTATGGCCATAAGAAACCTTGGATATAATATCCATCTATTTGCCACAGGTTTCATTGCCAAATCTTTTAATTCCAAAAAGATAATTTCAGAAAAATTTAGGCTTTGATGTTCAAGGATAGAGTATAATACCTGTTGTCATCTGGAGGACATTTGATCCCATGAGGATGTTTTGGGAGCAAGACAAACATTGATCATGTGGAAAATGAGTCGCTCAGCATCATGGAAGTGCTTCTTCAGAATGGTAGTAGCACTTAGGTCACCCTCATAACCATGATTCGCAAAAGATAGATCAATGGTGCCTTTGGGATATTTGGTGGTATAGGTGGCATCATTCAGGTCTAGGGTTTGACGAATGATCTCATGAGTGATGACCACCCGTTTCTGGTTGACAAACGACTGGAGAGTGATGGTGTCATCATTCTCAGCAGTATGAACAGTGTCGTTGTCCAAAATTGGCACACGGTATCGGGGGTAGATGGTAGGATTCAAGAGAAAGGCTGTGCGGTATTGGGAATAAACATCAAATCAATAGCAGCATCAAACTTGTTCCAAATGGTGATTTGGTAAGGTGAGCGACACAGTTGTGTCGAGGTTTGATTTGCATGGTCGCCATTAATGGAAGATGAACGTTTGGAAAGGGTTATGAAAGTTTGAAGTTAGGGTTAGGTATATAAAGGTTTATGAAACGGCTGAAAGGAAACAACTGAAAGTTTGGTGTGAGTCATCAGGTGTTAGAAAACTACTGAAGACATGGTTTTAACTTTCAGATGTTGTAAACAACTGAAGACTTGGTGTTGGTCATCAGTAGTTGTAAAACTACTGAAGACTTGGTTTTGGCTTCAGTTGTTGGGAAATGAAACAGTAGTTGTCGTCAATTCACAAAGTTCAGCTGTTTCAATGACCTTAACCACTTACTCACCAGATCATCTGATTTTCAGATGTTTCATTGGTCATCAGTACTTATTTATTATAAAAGACTTCAATAGTTTGAACTACATCAGTACTTTCTAACAAATGAAGTACTTCAGTACTTTTAAGTAATTTAGTCTTCAATAGTTATAAAACTACTGAAGATAAAATGACTTATCAGCACTTATTTTCGACAAAAGTATACTAATGCTCATCAGTATTTATTGACTAAGAGCATCAGTAGTTGTCAAATTATTCTAGTTGCAGCACACCAAGCCTGAGTACAAGATTATGAAAAGTTGTACTATCCAAAGGCGTAGTAAATATATCTGCAAGCTCATCAGCACTAGGCACAAACTTTGGATCAATCAGACCTTTTTCGTAACAATCCCTGATAAAATGATGTCTGATCTCAATATGTTTGGTCCTAGAATGCTGGACAGGATTCTTAACAATACAAAGAGCTGAAGCACTATCCATTAATAAAGGAGTCTTAGTCTCTGTAATGTCATAATCCAATAATTGATTTTGAAGCCAGAGTACTGAGATGTACAGCTTGCAGCTGCAATAACTCTGCTTCAGCTGTGGATGTAGCAACTGAAGTTTGTTTCTTACTCTGCCAAGAAACCAAACAGTTGCCTAGAAATTGGCATCCACCAGAAGTTGATTTTCTGGTTAACTTACACCCTTCATAGTCACTAAGAGAAAGCAACCAATTGCAAGAGTGCCCAGTGGAATACCAAAGTCCTAGAGATTGAGTTCCTTGTAAATATCTAAAGATCCTCTTGACTGCAATCATATGGGAATCCTTAGGAGCAGCCTGAAATCTAGCACAGACACAAGTTGCAAACATAATATCTGGTCTAGAAGCTGTTAGGTACATCAAGGAACCAATCATACATCTGTAAAGAGTTTCATCAACTGCTTTACCTTTTTGATCAACATCCAGTTGTGTGTTGCTGCACATGGGAGTAGAACAGGGTTTACAGTTTTGTAAATCAAACTTGGTTAACAAATCTTGGTGTATTTTGACTGATGAATGAAAGTTCAATCAGTCAGTTGTTTGATTTGCAAACCCAGAAAGAATTGTAATTCTCCCATTGCACTCATTTCAAACTTTTGTTGCATCAAATTTGAAAATGCATCACACAATTGTGGATCAGATGATGCAAAAATAATGTCATCAACATAAATTTGAATAAGGAGCTTATGCATGCCTGCTTTCTTTATAAACAAAGTTTTATCTATGGAGCCTCTAGTGAAATTATTTTGAATAAGAAAGTTAGATAATGTTTCATACCAGGCTCTGGGTGCTTGTTTCAACCCATAAAGAGCCTTATCAAGCTTATACACCCAATCAGGATGTTTATGATCTTCAAAACCTGGTGGTTGACACACATAAACTTCTTCTTTTATTTTACCATATAAAAATGCACTTTTGACATCCATTTGAAAAACTTTAAGGTTATGAAAAGCAGCATAAGCTAAAAACAAATCTAATTGCTTCCAGTCTGGCTACAGGGGCAAAGGTTTCATCATAATCAATACCTTCTTCTTGTGAAAACCCCTGTACAACCAGTCTGGCCTTGTTCTTGACAATTTGGCCTTTTTCATCAGTTATTCCTAAACACCCATTTAGTGCCTATTGCACACTTACCTTGGGGTAGAGGAACCAATTCCCACACTTGCTGTTTTTGAAATTGAAGAAGCTCAAGCTGCATGGCTTCAACCCATCCATTGTCCTTAAGGCCACATGATAATTCTTTGGCTCTTGCTGACTGATGAAAAGAGCATAGAGACAGAAATTGGACAATTGACTTCTTGTTGAAACACCAGCATTAATGTCACCAATGTTCTGGGACATGGGATGATTCTTCAATTCTTGATATGCAATAATATCTGTGCAAGTGTTTTGTAGGAGATTCAGCAGCAACAGATGTTGATTCAGACTCTTGAAACCTAGACTGAGATGGCAGTTCAAATGAAGTAGAGGATTCAGAGATTTCATCAGCATTTGTTGTGGATAGAGCTGCTGAGGCTACAGGAACATCAAGTGTAGTAGAAACAGGCAGATGATCACTACAACTTGCATTTGTATCATCAGATGGAGAGGATGGAACTTCAGAAACAAAAACAGGTGGAGACTGATAGGGAACATATTGCAGTATGTCCAAGTCAAACATCTCAACAGGGTTTGAGGAATCTTGTCTTTGGAGATTCATTAAATTTGACATGCAAAGTTTCTTCAACAATCTTTGTTCTGCAATTGAAAACTCTGTATGCCTTGCAAGTAGATGAATACCTACATCCACCTTGGATTCAAACTTCTGAAGTATATTCTTTTGTGTTAAGAATATAACATGGACACCCAAATGCTCTAAAGAATGAAATCAAGGAGCAAATGATGTAAGAGCTCATAAGGAGTCTTCATCAACCTCTGATTCACAAATACTCTATCTGAACATAGCAAGCTGTGTTGACAGCTTCAGCCCAAAAGGTTAGTGGCAAACCTGAGTCAGCCAACATTGTCCTTGCGGCTTCAATAAGGGTGCTGTTCTTCTCTCCACCACTCCATTTGCTCAGGAGTTCTTTAAATACTATATTGTCTTTTGATTCCCTTAGACAATAGAATTCATCAAGAGTGTGATTCCTAAACTCTGTCCCATTATCACTTCTCACACATTGACTGGAAGTGAATGTTGCTTTTCCACATGCAACACAAAATAAATGATACTTGAGCAGCGTCATCCTTGGAATGCAAGAGAAAGTCCATACATATATGGAATAATCATCCACAATCACCAGACAGTACTTATTTTCCATACTCATTACTCTCACAGGACCAAAGAGATCCATATGCAGTAATTGCAAGCAGGCAGTGGACTTAGGTTCTTCTATAGGCGGGAATGAAGCTTTGTCTTGCTTTCCTTTTAAGCCAGTGGACAGTTATCATCACACTTGAACTCCTTCAATGGCAAACCTCTCACTAAACCATGATGAATGAGCTGATTCATTTCTAAGATTCACATGACCAAGCCTTCTATGCCATAGTTCAGATTCTTTAGGAGAGGCTTTGGAGAACAGACATGGATGGCCTTTAAGATCAATTTTCTTTGATAGATCTAAAGGATATACTCTTCCAATCCTGTTGGCCTTCAGGAGAGTATATTCATCCATATCTTGTCAATCTTGTGCAAAACTCTGGAAGACAGAATCCTACAGTTTTGACTTGTGAAAAATGCAACATGCCCTTTATCACACATTTGACTGACACTCAAAAGATTGTATTTGAGGTTCTCCACATGGTTAACATTGTCAAATCTTATCTCCCCATTTGAGACAAAAACTTTCCCAATGATGTAACCCTTGGCATCATTCCAAAGAAACAAATCCTTCTTCCCTTGAGAATAGTCATGAAGAAGAGAGCTGCTCCCTGTCATATGCATGGATCCTCCACTTTCTACATACAAGATGCTTCTTTGCATGCTGAAGAACCCTGCATTTTCACAAACATTAGTTAGCCTTTGAGACCCCAAACCTTTTGGTTTGGGTCTAATTTTCATCAACAGGTGTTAAACTAACAGATTGTGCATGATTAACAGCTTTTGAAGATGTAGATGGTGCTGAAAAGGATTCCTTGGATTTTGGCTTAGGTGTCCTTTTCAGTGGTTTAATCACAGAAACATCTAATTGGTTAACTCTCCCCAATAGATGTTGAACCATCATCACAAGTTGTGTCTGATTGGTTGTCAGAGTTTTCAACTCGGTTGACACATCAGTACTTGTAGATGATTTGTTCTTGTGGTTCACTACATTCTTCTTTTGAAAAGACACAGACTTAGTCTGAGTTTTTAATATTCCCTGAGGAATATTTGCAGCTGTTGTTTGACAAACCCCTTCCTGCTTTGTGACTTTTTGAAAAAGCTTTGGTTTATCAGATTGAGATGATTGAGGTACAAACTTGGTTTGAAATTCATTTTTCATTTTATGCATTTCCTTCTTAATGATTTTCTCTTTGTTGAATTTTAAACCCTTCTTATACCAGCATTCACCAGTAAGATGATTAAACAAACCATATATTTCACATGGCTTTCTTTTCATCTTTTCCTGATCAACTGCTGAAGAAGATGAAACTACTGAAGATTTGTTCTTCAGTACTTTCTTCCTTTCAGTACTTTTGGGAAGTACTGAAGAATTTTCAACAACTGAAGATTTGTTCTTCAGAAGTTTTCTATCAGTACTTTGGAGATTCCTGATAGATTTTTCAGCAGTTGTCAAGGAATGCTTGTTTTCCTCTGATTTGAAATGCTCTTCAGGTGTTGTGTTTTGCCCTTCAGTACTTTGAGTACCTTGTGGAACAACACCTGAATTTCTCAGCCTCTTCTTGATCAAGTGTTTCGAAGCAGTGGGACCATCAGTAATTTGATTAGCTGAGGTACTCACACTATCTTCATCATCAGATTTTGAATTATCATTTGAGGATGAAACACCTGATGATGTGGTTTGGGAATGACAGTCATCCTCTGATTTTACTTCTAACTTGGGAGTAAAATCTGTGGGAGGTATGGTATGATTATACCCAATCCCAAACTTCACATTAGAAGCTGTTTGCTTACTGAGAAGCATTTCAAATCCCTTGCATGATGTTACCCAACGTTCACAATCAACTTGGGTAGCTGCAAGTGTTTCTTTGAGATTCTTGTGATTTTCCAGAATTACCTCTACCTTTGCTTTTTCATCAGTGATTTGACACTTAAGTTTATTAATCTCCTCATCCTTCTCTTTTAAGACAGACTCAAACTCAGCTTTTCATTTGAAAATTGCTTTTTCTAGGTCAAGGTTTTGATTAATTAAAGCTACATTTGCTTCCCTAATAGAAACAAAAGCAGCTATGCATGATTCAGAACATAACTTGGCCTTAGCCTCAGAAGATACCTGTGGTACCTGTGATGATGAAGGATTTTCATCTGTAGACTCCAGGGCCATTAGAGCAAGATTTCCAAAAGGGTTTTCACCACCATGTTGACCTGCACCAGCAAATTGTTCAGAATAACCAGAGACATCATCTGGTAAGCTGCTACAGTCAACAACCTCAGGGGTGAAACAGCTCTGATGAGATTGAGATTGAGATTGCTGATTTGTTTGAGATGGTTGAGGATCAGGTAGAGCATGTGGTTGTTGAGCCATGGGTACAAAAACTTGACCAGACTGAGGCATGTAAAAACATGGATAAGGATATGGCATTGGGCTTTGAGGGACAAAGTATGCAGGAGATGATTGATGTTGTGAATGATGATCAGAACTGGTAGAATGTTGCCCTTTGGATTGTGAGCTATTGCTTGGAAAAGTCACAAAGGGTGCAGATGAGTTAGATCCAGATGATCTACACTCTCTAGCAAAATGTCCAAGTCTATGGCACTTGTGACATCTCAACTTACTCTTGTCAAAACCAACCTTGGTTTTGCCAGAGAGACCAGGGAATTTTCTACCTGTTCTTTTGTAAAACTTTTGAGATCTGATATTGATCAATGCCATTTGGCTCAGAATATCCATCTCTTCCAAATCATCATCAGCAATTCCTTTCAAATCATCCATCATAAAACACAAATTATCAATATTAAAACCTGAGTTACCCTCAACTCCAACAAAAGCATGATTTCCACTGTTTGAAGAGAAATCAATATGCTCATCATATGAACTTTCAGATGAAGCATATTCAGACTCATGACCAACCAGAGCAGTGTTACCTGGTACAAAGTCATCAGTGAGCTTTCCAGATGAAGATAGTTTCCTTTTCTGTTCTATCTCTCTCTCAAATGTTAAGAGTTTCCCATGAAGTTGGGTGAGAGATAGAGTATCCAGATTTGCACTAGAGCGTAGGACAATGGTGTAAGTGTCCCATCTCTCAGGCAGGGATCTGAGGAATCTGTTATTCATCTGGCTGTTTGTGTATTCATGTTGAACCATTTTTAGCTCAGAGATCAAACATGAAAACCGCTCAAACTGTTGAGTCAATGTCTCACCCTTCCTATGAGAGAATGTCTCATATTGCTGGGCAAGGATTTCTCTGTTGTTTGCTAAGACCTCATCAGTTCCTCCAAATTGTTCCTTCAGAGCAACCTAGAGATCATAAGCAGTTTCATGATGCATAAGCCCAGAATAGATTTCATTAGGCAATGCCATGGCCAGAATTCCATGGGCTTTAGCATCAATCTCAAACAGCTTTAAATCCTCATCAGAATATTGTTCCTTCTTCTTAGGAACCATCTCATTGGTTTCAGGATTACTCACCATAGGCTTATATGGTCCATGAACCACCGACTTCCAACAACCTGAACTGTTAACAGACAGGTGATGGAGCATTCGGCGTTGCCATATGTTATACTCACTCCTAACAAGCATTGAAGGCTTAGTTGAGGAGCCAGTATTGTGAGGATCATTGATTGAAGTAGTCATTTTCACTAATTCAATAGAATTCAATGAGATTAAAATCGGTCTAGTTTGAAAACTCAACAACACAATTTGAAAACACAATTAAAATCTCAATTAATTAACCAGAAGCAACAGAAAATCAATCTCTATAATCAATTCTTGCAAAAATGCTAATTCGATCAAACTTAGCTATCAAAAGAGTAGTTTCAATGATCAATTGTTAGATCGATCAATGATTAACCAGCTCTAATACCATTTGATAGAATCGGATCAATTGGATTTGAATTTTGCAGTGGAATATTACAAAATAAGATCGAATTCAAGCAAGAAAATGATGAATATGCAAACACACAATAACAATTATAGAGAGAGAATATTTCTGTTAAAGGAATGTTTTTATTCACGCGTAATGCTTCGGTTAGAATACAACTAGGTCAACATCCCTTATAAAGAGGAATGTGACGTCTGCTGATGTCACTTGATAGTGACATCTAACAGAATTATACAAACAACTGAAATAATGCAAACTACTGAAATGTTCTCAACAACTGATCACATCTCAGAGAATGGTAAGTACAAAAACATAAAACTACTGACCTATAACTACTGAAACAATAAACTACTGAAAGGTAAAATTACAAGTACTGAAAAGGAAAAACCATCACAACTACTGAAGTTAACAACTTCAGCTGCTGTGACAACTACTGATCACTCTAGTCTTAAGTCTTTGTCTACAGCACTTCACTTTCAGACTTTGTCTTCAGTTCTTTACTTTCAGACTTTGTCTTCAGACCTTTGTAATTAGCTGATGTCTTCAGCTGTTGTGATCTTCTTCAGCAGTTGTAATGTCTGTGGGACTTAGAGGTTTTTCTGATCAGGCTCATTGGTTCTTTTGGTCCAACACTAAGTGTGAAACTTCCGAAGGAAATGGAGTTCTTCCGAAGACAAAGTGCAAGGTCATCTTCCGAAGGAAAACTCCAACTTCCGAGGACAAAGTATTCTCTTCCGAAGTTCAAGACTTAGAAGAAACCAAGAGGTCAACTTCTGAAGTATGAAGATATGAAGAAGTTCTCAAGCCTCGGAAGAAGTAGCCTCTTCTAAAGTATAAGTGGCTTCGGAAGAACTTGTTCTTTCAAAGCCAACTAACCTTTGGAAGACACTACTATGAACCAGGGACATAAGTATGGTTTCTTTGACACTCCGCTGCAGACCTCTGATATACTGCATGTTGTTTTCTCAAAAGCCATGTAGTTGACCATACTTTATACCACTGTTCACCTTTATCAGTTAGTACAGTTGCCAACTTTAGTTGGTGACAAAAGGTAAGTCATGGACATGTCATGACTACCATATCTTAGATTATACCTTATCTAAGATACTTTAACTTTATCATTGTAGTATATGCTTTAGTCATAGGTTTCCAGCTGGTATCAAAGTATATCCGGCTGTAGGATCTAGTATATATAGTTTCTCATTTTAACTCAAGTAATATGCTTGTAACAGTCTTGTAATACTTTGAGTTGAGAAGTAATATATACAAATACTTTGAAATTTATTTCTTTTTGTTCTTTGCTACTTAGTATATTATTATCAACTCTTAGAAGGGATTCTGCTTCATCATCTGGTCCAAGTGTGTTACAAGTGAGTTAGAGAGTAAAACTAAGTGTTAAAGTGACAAAAACCAATCCTTCAATTGGTATCAGAGCTTTTTAGGCTCTTGATTGTGAGATCTTACCATCTAAATCAACCTGTTTTTCACTCCTCCTTACACCACACTCCAAATGACCCTCAACCAAAAGTCTGAAGTAGAGATGGGGACGATGACTAAAGCACCCATCATCACCCCTGAAAACTTCAGATCATGGAACAAACACATGGAAGGCTTCATCAGGTATCAAGACAACAAATGTGGCAATCTATTGTCAATGGCCCGTACAAACCAAAGGTGGCAGCACCAGGTGGAAACGGTGCCATGATAGAGAAAGCCGTTGAAGAGTACTCTGATGAGGACCGGAAGAAGCTGGACATTGACAGTAATGCCATGACGGTTCTAATGACTGCAATACCCAACTCCATCATGGTGGGGTATGAATATTGCAAGTCAGCCAAAGAACTGTTGATGCACTTGCTCAGATGTACTCTAGCTTCAATGACTCCAAGAAGAATTCCCTGAATCAACAGTTCGAGAACTTCACTTATATTACTGGAGAGACCATCAGCCAACAATACTTCAGGTATATGGATCTTATTTCCTCCCTTCAGTCTGTGGGAATTTCCATTAAACTAAGAGATCTCACAAGAAAGTTCATGAGTGCACTCCCTAATGAGTGGACGTTCTACTGTGTCTCTATCAAGAGGACATAAAATCTGAACACCCTCACCATGACTGAACTTTATGGTATCCTTGATTGATACCTTTTAGAGATGGAGAGCAAGAGAGGACATCAAACAAGCAGACCCTTGAGTCTTCCTGCTAGCAAGGCTTTAATGGTTGCTGAAGGCTCTGGACCCCCCAACCTCAACAGTACCTGACATACACCCAACAACGATCTTGTTCTTCTGGGCCATACATTACATTCCCTGAATTTCTAAGGTCTCAACAGGCTTAGCAAAGTTCTTTTCAGGACAGCTGTGCCTTTGTCTCAAGAAATGGGCACTCTAGTGACTATCAGTACTGGTTTAATGATCTAGAGTGTTTCAGCCCAGATGATGTGGAATATGTGGACATAGTCCAATTAATGGCTCTGTTAACCTATAGAGCAAAGAAGTTCTTCAAGTGAACTGGAAGGCAATTTCCCCAGAACCAAACCAACAACAAATTTGATTTTGACAAAACCAAGGCCAAATATTACAACTGTAACCAACTTGGTCACTTTGCCAGCGAATGCAAGGCTCCCAAGTCAAATCCGGGAACCCCACAAGCCTCCACACATCCCTCTAAACCAAAGGATACTGGAAAGTCAACTGAGACAACTGCTATGGCTCAAGAAGTTGACTGGAGCTTTATGGTACAGAATGTGACTCCTGCTCAAGCACTCATGGCTAGAACAGATGACAATAAGGTATATGAACATCTCTATACTCCAGCTTGTATTGCTAAGGTTAAGTTATATCAGGACTACAATATGGAGATTAAATCCGATATTGAGTCTTTAAATGTTTTAAAATCTGACTTTAAAAGGGCTGAATCGGACTATTAAAAGAAAATTAAGGAGTTAGAGAAAACTGTGTCCTTATTAAAACATGAACATACAAACTATAGACTCAAATCAATGATTTAATATCCAAATTGTCTGAGGCTCAAGCCCAGCTTGTCACAACTGAGGCTCAAGCCAGGAAGCATGCTATTTCTGAGCAAAACTTTCAAGCCATTCTTGCATCATCCTCTCACTAAAAAATTTGTTACCAAAACAAAGGTGGGTTGGGAACCAATGAAATTGCTCCATCACAATCTTATGACTTTATTAGACAACCAAGGTGTGGTACTGAAGAGCAAGAGGTTCCATCTACTGACCCACCATCTCATGAGTCAAAGGGTGATACAACCATGGAGACCATCACAGGGAAGAACCAAGTAATTTTATCCATTCCTACCGGTGATGATCAACCCCTGACCACCAAAGCCAGAAGAAGCAGAGCTAAAGCAACCATGAAAACTACCAAGAAAGTGGCTGAGTCAAAGCTGAAAATAGACCCAAAGGAAAATGGTGTATTCATCTCAGCTAGATTCTAGGTGGTAGGAAAGGGGTGTAGTACCAGCACTCCTGTCCTACCAAGGATCAGAAGTTAAAGGGAAAGATTGCTGATGAAGAAAAAAAGAACAAGAAATAGCAATCCTAAAGTTCCCAGAAAACATTGCATGCATAATGTGTGGTCTGCAAAACCACATGACCAAACATTGTTACTACAATCCTGCTAGCACACAATATGCAAACAATGTTAGAAGAGAAGGAGCCAGGGAAAGTTTCTGTAAGGATTCCTTTAAGTCTGATGCAAACCAAAACATCCAATGTCTCTCTGCAAGTAATGCACTAAGTACTGAAGAAGAATTGCTTCGGAAGTTTTAACACCATCACTAGAAATATTCTAAGTGTAAAATCTTCCGAGCCAAGACCAATATCTTCCGAAGCCAAACATGAAGTCTTCCGAAGCCTCAAAGACAAAGTCTTCCGAAGCTTCATCTATGAAGACAGATTTCTTCCGAAGACTTTTAGTAACATGCTTTATCTGATGTACTGTTCCATAAAGCTGGACACCTTTCCGCTGCATCTCTGTAAAGTCACCAACTTACATGTTGGTGAAAAGGTCCATGCTTTTGGTAACTGTACATTGAGGTCTTGAGTCTGTAACTTTCTACTTTATGTACTTTCCTTTTTGTAATAGATAAGGATGTGAGCTATGGCATGTCATAGTCACAAGGTCAAAAGATATGCCTTTTGATTCTACAATTGATTTTTGTTTGTGTCTAGTCAATTGTATCCAGCTGGCTTTCAAAGTATAGCCGGCTGTAGGTTGTAGTATAAGTATTCCAAGTTCTAGTATCTTTCTTTATGCTTTGTAACACTTGTAATAGAACTTGAGAAAGCAATATACTGCCTCCTTGAAACCCAAATCTCTTGTTCTGTCTCTTTATCATTACTTGTGTTCTTTGTATCAATATCTTGGTTAATCCAGTTTACTGTTTGATCAAGTTTGGTTAATCTCCTCTTTGTGTTGTTGTGTTGTAATTGTAAGCCCTTACCTACCGGTCCTGCAATTGGTATCAGAGCTTTTCAGGCTCTTGATATAAGATCTCACCATCTTAAGATCCCTCACACACACAAATACTAAACTCTCCAAATGGCATCCATTTCAAAGACTGATATGGAGACTGGAACCATGAACAAGTCCCCACTGATCACTCTTGATGACTTTGATACCTGGTGTATGAGAATGGAAGGTTTCATCAGGTCTCTAGACTCAAGAATGTGGGAATCTGTTGAAAATGGACCTTTCATACCCAGCACTCCTTCTGCTACTGGTGCTGGTATGATCCCCAAAGATGTGGCCAACTACTCTGATGAAGATAGGAAGAGAGTAGAGATTGATAGAAAGGCCATGACTGCTCTTCAAACTGCCCTTCCAAACTCTGTGTACAGAGGTTTCAAGAAGTGCAAAAAAGCTGTGGGATGCACTAAAACTGATGTATGAAGCATCCTCTGAAGCCAAGGAGAACAAGAAGGATCTCCTGAAGCAGCAGTTTGAAAACTTCACCTTCAAAACAGGTGAAACCATGACTCAGCAATACTTTAGGTATGTTGAGATAGTGGATACCCTAGTGGATGGAGGAGTTCCTCTTGAAAACAGGGACATTGTAAGGAAGTTCATGTCCTCACTTCCTAGGCAATGGACACACTACTGTGTGGTGATCAAGAGGACTGAAAATCTCAAAACTCTTACTCTGACAGAGTTATATGGGATTCTCAGTGGCTACCAGATGGAGATGAACATGCAAGGTTCATCTGGCAACTCCAACAATCAAATGGGTTCAGCCCTGCATGTGGTTGAAAGGGATAGCATAGAACCCCAACATCATCTCATATGCTACCCTGACAACTCACCAAAGGGTCCTTTCATCACCTTCCCAGAGACACCTAGGGAGAACTACACTCAAGGAAGCCCATTCCAAGAGACAAGCTCTTCTCAAGCTTTTGTGTCTTCTGATGAAAGTTGTGGTAACTCTCTTTCACTCTTGAAGACCTGGACTGTATCCATCCAGATGACCTGGAATATATGGAAATAGTTTCAGCAGATGGCTCTTCTCACTCATAGAGCCAAGAAGTTCTACAAGAGAACTGGAAGGAGGTTTCCAAGCAATGCAACCAGTGGAAAGTTTGGCTTGGATAAAAGCAAAGTCAAGTGTTACAACTGTAACTTGATGGGCCACTTTGCTAGAGAGTGTAAGGCACCTAAAACAAATGGTGGCCAAGCACAAACCAGACCAAACTACACTGACAAAGCCCCTCAGAATGAGAAGCCAAAGCAACATGCTGCTGTTGCTGTTGAAGAAGGAGGCTTTGACTGGAGCTTTCAGGTGGAAGATGCTTCTCCAAACCAAGCACTAATGGCAGATCATGATGAAGCCAAGGTATTGGAACATCTCTGTACTCCTGAATGCATTGCTAAAGTTAACAGATACAGGTCCTATAACTTGGAAATGAGATCTGATCTTGAGTCCTTAAACATTTTAAAATCTGATTTTAGAAAGTCTGAAAATGATTACAAGTTAAAGATAGAGGACTTAGAGAAAACCATTTCAGTACTAAAACATGAACATACAGATTTTAGGACTCAAATCCAGGATCTCATAACTAAGTTGACTGAGTGCCAGGCTGAGCTTGTGATCAGCAAAGCCAGGGCAGAAAAGAGTGTTCTTGAAGAAGAGACCTTCAAGAACATGATATCCTCATCCCTGCACAACAAAGTGTGTTATCAAAATAGACAGGGACTGGGATCAAATGAGATAGCTCCTCCACACACAATCTTGTCTGTAAGATCTCCTAGGTGTGGAACTTGTGAAGATGAGCTTCCTCTCATAGATCCTATAAGTGAAGAGGATGAAGAAGAGATAGTGAAGAATTCCCTGAGAAGAGTGAAGAGGAGGATTCTACTAAGGGCCACTATCCTTCTGAGGAGAAGAAATCTACTGTGATGACCAAGTCAAAGAGAAAGAACTTGATCAGGAAGAGCAAAGAAAGGCAAAGAAGGCTCAAGAGATCAAGGCTACTTTTGACTCTAAGCAGAAACAAGTTTTTATCTCTGCAGGGTTTAAAGTAGTAAAGACTGAAGACATCAACCAAAACTCCTCAGCTAAGAGTTCTGGTTCTTGTTCAAATCATCTCAGTACCAAGAAGAAGACTGATCTGCTATGTACCACTGCTGCACAGCCTGGACCATCAAACTCCAAGAACAGTTCACAGCCCAAAAGAACTATCTCAGCATCTACAAAGATGAAGGTGGAGAAGGGATGTGACCAAAGACAGTCTTGCTCTCATAAGGAGACTCTTTTGAAGAAGAAAATGTTGTGTGTCATGTGTGAAAGTACCTCTCACATTGCTAAGGATTGCCCATATAATCCTAAAAGTACTGTCCATATGACCAATACAAAGACTTCAAAGAGTTTCAAGAAGATTCAAGCTTCGGAAGGAAAATCTGTTTCCTTCGGAAGCTCCAAATCAAAGAAGAAGGTAAATGGAAAATTACCTTCGGAAGAAAAATTGGTCTCGAAAGAAAGGAGTTCTTCCGAAGCACTGAAGTCTGCTGCAGTGACTGCAGAATCTTCCGAAGGTTCAGTCATCAAAACTTGTGAAGTCCCAAAAGCTTCTAAGGTTTTGAAGGTCAAGTCCAAGACTCCAAAGGTGGTGTGGAAGTCTAAGAAAGACCAAGTGACTGAAGTTTCTCCATCAGCAACAACTGAAGATCCCCCTAGCACAACCATAGGATCTATTACTGTTGCATTACCTTCTATTATACTTAGTGAGCCCAAGACAAGTAAGGCTTGGGTTTCCAAATGTAACTAATCATTTTCTTTGTGCAGGAACAGCTCAAGACAAGCAGGAATGTCTGGATAATTGATAGTGGTTGTTCCAGGCACATGACAGGCAATAGGTCACTTCCGAGTACAGGTAAACTTTGTCAAAGAGCTTGGGTACAATCTTCCGAGTGTATCCCAATTTGTGATCAGAGTCATAACATGCTTTTTACTGAGCATGAGTGCATTGTCCTCAAGCCTGGAGTGGTCATTCCTCATGAGCATATCCTGCTCAGAGCCCCCAGGAAAAGGAACATGTACAAGATGGATTTGCAAGAAACATCTCCCTCTAGAGAAGTTTCATGCTTTCTATCTAAAGCAAATAGTGACGAGTCTTTCCTATGGCATAAAAGAATGTGCCATGTAAACTTTAAGAACATGAATAAACTAATTAAACATGATTTGGTAACTGGAATGCCAAAGAAAGAGTTTACAAGTGATGATCATTGTGTTGCATGCCTGAAAGGGAAGCAACATAAGATATCCCACAAGCCTAAGGAAAGGAACTCCATCACTACTCCCCTACACTTATTACATATGGATCTCTTTGGCCCCACCAGTGTAATGAGTCTAGGAAGGACCTCTTATTGTTTGGTGATCACAGATGATTTTACAAGATTCACTTGGGTTTTCTTTCTTAGAACTAAGGATGAAACCCCTGAGATTCTGAAGAATTTCATCTTAAAAATTGAGAATCAAAGTGATCACAAGGTCAAAACCATAAGATGTGATCAAGGAACTGAATTCAAGAATCAAATCCTTGATACATTTTGTGATGAAAAAGGTATTACAAGACAATATAGTGCTCCCAGGACTCCTCAGCAAAACGGAGTTGCTGAGAGGAGAAACAGGACACTAATTGAAGCTGCAAGAACTATGTTGTCTGACTCTAAACTGCCCATCACCTTCTGGGCAGAGGCAGTAAATACTGCTTGCTATGTGCAAAACAGAGTTTTAGTAGTTAAGACACATGGTAAGACTCCTTATGAACTTTGGCACAAGAGAAAACCTTTCATTGGTTTTCTCAGGTCATTTGGATGTCCCTGCACCATCTTGAATACCAAGGATCAAATTGCCAAGTTTGCTGAGAAATCAGATGATGGACACTTCATTGGATACTCTTCCCAAGCCAAGGCTTATAGAGTATACAATCTCAGAACTAGAATTGTTGAGGAGTCAGCCAATGTGACTTTCAATGAACACACACCCTGTGTGGCTGGTTCTGGTCCTGATTGGCTATTTGATCTTGATTTAGTTACCAACTGTTTTAACAAATCTTGTGAGAATGTTTCAGGATCTGCAGAAAATTTAAATACAGGTGATCCTGATCCAAGATTTGAGCTAGGAAGACCCTCAACTCATACATCTTCAGCTCCAGTTGGAACTACTTCAGCAAATGAGGTTTCTATCAGCACTACAATGACAAATTCAGCTGATACATCTGGGGTGCCTTCAAATTCCAGCTCAGAGGCTCCACAACCAGATAAAGATACCTCAATTGTAGAAGACAACAATGGTGATGGTGAAAGTGATCAGGAATTCCTTGATGCTAATAACCACACCATAGATGACAACATCAATGATGTCACACACTCATTGGCTCAGGTTAATCTTGATAAGTGTGGTGATGTGGAGGGTGAATCATCAATGCCAGATCTAAATTTCTCAATTTTGGATCTTTCTCAGCAACTTGCTGTGATCCCTCAGCTAAGGATCCACAAGTCTCACCCCACCATAAACATCATTGGAGATGTTGTCACAGGGTAAGAACAAGAGGACAAACCCATGAAGCAAATGTTTGTCTTCACTCTTGTTTCTTATCCCAGATAGAGCCAAAGAAAGTTGATGAAGCTCTAAAGGATGGAAGTTGGGTTGAAGCTATGCAACAAGAATTACTTCAATTCAAAAGGCAGAAAGTTTGGAACCTTTGTCCTCTTCCTCATGGGAAGACTACCATTGGAACCAAATGGGTTTATAGGAATAAGAAGGGGAATTATCATCAAGAACAAGGCAAGACTAGTTGTTCAAGGATACACACAAGAAGAAGGGATTGACTACACTGATGTCTTTGCTCCTGTAGCAAGATTAGAAGCTGTTAGGATATTCCTGGCATTTGCTGCATCCAAGAACTTCAAGGTCTTTCAACTTGATGTAAAGTGTGCTTTCCTATATGGAGTGATTGATGAAGAGGTTTATGTCAAACAGCCACCTGGTTTTGTAGACCCTGATCATCCTGATTATGTCTGCAAGCTTGACAAAGCTCTTTATGGGCTGCATCAGGCACCCAGGAAGTGGTATGAGACATTGTCTGAGTATCTTTGTAAACATGGATACAGGAGAGGTACTATAGATGGAACTCTCTTCATCAAAGGACAGGGAAATGACTTATTGCTAGTTCAAGTATATGTAGATGACATCATCTTTGGTTCAACTAATCCAAAGCTCTGCAAAGACTTTGAGAAGCTGATGAAAGACAGATTTGAAATGAGTGCAATGGGAGAACTCAATTTTTTCTGGGAATTCAAGTGAAGCAAGTTGAAGATGGCATCTTCATAAGTCAGTCAAAGTATGTTCAGGACATACTCAAGAGGTTCAACATGACTGATTGTAAGATTGCTAAGACACCCATAGCCAAAAACCACTCCCTTGGACCTGATCTTGAGGGGGAGTGTGTAGATGAACATTTATACAGGGCTATGATTGGGTCTCTTATGTATCTTACAGCTAGCAGGCCTGATATCATGTTTGCTACATGTATTTGTGCAAGATATCAAGCCAACCCTAAGATGTCTCACTTAATCACTGTCAAAAGGATTTTAAGATACCTCAAAGGTGCTCAACACTTGGTTTATGGTATCCAAAGAATCCTGACTTCAATCTGTATGCTTATACAGATAGTGATTATGGTGGTTGCAACATGACTGCAAAGTCTACATCTGGGGGATGTCAATTCCTTGGTGGAAGGGTTGTCTCATGGCAATGCAAGAAACAATCCTGTGTGTCTGCATCAACTGCTGAGGCTGAATACATTGCTGCTGCAAGCTGCTGTGCTCAAGTGCTTTGGATTCAAAATCAGATGCTGGACTATGGATTTAACTTCAAGGAGACTCCTATCCACATAGACAACAATAGTGCTATCTCTATCACTGAGAACCCTGTGCAGCACTCAAGGACCAAACACATCAATATCAGGTATCATTTAATAAGAGATAACTATGAAAAGGGATTAATTAAACTAGTCAAAGTTCATACAGATGAACAATATGCTGATCTGTTTACAAAAGCTTTTGATGAACAGAGATTTAAATATCTAATATCAGCTATTGGGATGATTAACTTTGAGTAGATCTTTTCTTAAAACTAATTCTAATTATTTCTTAAAATATGTGTGTCCTAAGTTGTCTAGTTCATCACTTTCATAAGCTCATGTTTTTCTTTGGATATAAAATCCTTTTTGAAGACTTTCCTTAGATTCTTGAAAAATTTTCTGATACTTCAGAAGATATAATTTTATCTTCGGAAGAAAATCATGTCTTCAAAATAAATAACTGTTTAAGAAATTTAACCTTCGGAAGAAGTCTAAATCTATCTTCCGAAGCTTAAATTCTTATCTCAGACACTTATTTGTTTTTAAGGACTTTTTCCTTCCGAAGCAAAATTAACTCTCGGAAGCTTTGTTATTTCATATACAAAGCATTCAAGTGTTTATTTCTCTTCCGAAGCAAAATTTTCAAGACTCTCAGGAAAATCTTCCGAAGTCATTTTAGCTTCGGAAGCTTTTTCATTAAAACTTCCGAAGATAATTTACCTTCGGAAGCTTTTCGAATTCCAAGAAAACTACTTTTTGAGCAAAAGTAAACTACTTTTTCAGAGGTGGGACCGACTTTCGGATTTCAAAGTTTATCCTCTTTCATTAACTTTGGTTCAAATCCCTTTTCACATAAATACCTAACGGTTCCCCCTCTTCCTCACTATCTTCCTCAATTCCACTATTCCTCAAACCTAATTCCCAAAACCGCCTTTGCTTTCTACCTTTTTTCAACCTTAAGCTTCTAAAATGGCCAACCTTAACCGCAGAAACAACCCAGATTTCTCCATGCAACTTCACAGGCAACACAACCAGGTTGCTCTGTTAAGCTCTGAGAAAGATGAAAGTTTCTCAGAGATTTGCCAATTCTTAACTCTATCCAACTATTTCACCTCCCTAACCATTGATCCTACTCTGTATGAGGATCATTGCTTGAATTCTGGAAGACCTGCCAAGAGGTCATTATGGATGGGGAGAAGGCACTGTCTGCCACAGTGCAAGGGAGGACAATCTTCATCACTCCGGCCATCATTAACTATCATTTGCAACTGGATGATGAAGAAGGTGAGTTGTCCTTCCCAAAGGAAGCTGTAAATCATTCCTTTGAGCAGATGGGCTATGAGGGAGATTTCTCTGTAAAGACCTTCAGGAAAGGGAAGGTCTCATCCCAGTGGAAATACCTGCTCCATGTGGTTATCCACAGCTTGTCAAACAAGCATGGAGGGTGGGACCAGATTCCTGAGGATCTCTCCTTCATAGTGCATGGAATGGTTCAAGGGGTCAAGTTCAGGTACTCTCAATTTGTTTATACCAATTTACTTGCAAACTTGGACTCGTTAGAGTATTACATGTTTCCTAGATATGTTCAACACATTCTTAACTGTGAACTGGGCTCACAGTTGAGGGAAACAAGTAATATTCTTAAATTGGGACAGATGAAGCCCGGAATCTTTAAAATCATGAAAAAGCCAACTATAGGCTTCTCAGGGGTAGAAACAGCCCTTGTCCCCAAAATGTTAGAGCTCATTGCTCAAGGTGACAACCTAGCAACACAAGCTAGTGTTGAACCCACACCTTCTACTTCCTTACCACTAAAAAGGCCTCAAATAACCCTCACCTACCAAAGAAAATCCAAACGAACCCCTGCTCAAGCTATTGAGTCTGTGCAGGTCCCCATATACTCACCTTTACAGGAGGAAGTGGACACTAGAGCTCCCACTTCCCCTGAGGAGCAAACCACTCCCATTTCTTCAACTATCAGGGCTGAGGTTCCTCATGCTCACCCTGATGAGCTCATAAGCCCAACAGCCTTAAGCCTTCACTCTGAGTTTCAACACTCAAGTGAACAACCTTCAGGGGACAGTTACCATCCCCAGCCTCTAGATCTAAATCAACCCATTCCCAACCTATCCTTCTATACTGATGAAGACTTAGGATTCAGTGAGTACCATGAGTCTCTCTTCTCCTCCCCTACTCAAAGAGAGATGAGTACCTCTGACTCTCCTCAGTCTAGCCCACATCAGTCACCTGTTACTGAGGTGGACACTTCTGAACATGTTCAGGATGTCCATATGGAAGAGGCTCTCACTTCTGCAAGTGATTACATCATTAAGACCTCAACCATGGCAACTCAGCCCACTGACATCTCAACTGAGATTGCTAGTGAGCAGAGGAAAACCAGCAGCCAAAACCTCAAGCTGGTGGTGAGAGAGAGGACTTTGGTCCAATCATCTCATCCCCCAATGATTCTTCTGATGAAGAAGAGGGGAATTTGAGACTAAAGGTGCAAAAACTGTCAAAAACATGCTCCTATTTAGTCTCTAAGGTCAGTCACCTTGAATCTCAGGTGACTACCTTACAAAACAGGGTCAATGATCAGCAACTTCAGATTTCATATCTTAAGGAAAAACTAGCTGGGAGACCTTTAAGAAGAGCTCAACCAGGAACACAAGAACCTGTGGATGTGATTGATTTATCCTCCAGCTCACCTATGCAAGTGGGTGATGCTACCAAAAAGGGGGAGAAAGTTATTGCAGCCACAGAACCTGGGAGTTCTTCACAGAGAATGGACATAGAGGACTCACCATCCTCACTTGCAGTTGTGCATTCTCAGCAACTTCCTCAAGTTCACATTAATGTGGACTCTATAGACTCTATCATCAGGAGTCTCTTTGAGGAAGGTATACCAAGGGTTGTGTCATCCCCACCTCAAGGAACTTCAAACTACATCATAAGGTGGAGGTATGATGCTGACAGAAGAGCCCTTATTCTTCACAGAGTTCAAGGGCAACAAGAAGTATTTGACTTTCAAAGCTTGAACTTCTATGAAAGATTGGATCTAGTCAATATGCCACTTGTCAATCCAAGCAACTCAAGACAGGCTGACAGATTGGCTCAAAGAATCCAAGACAGGATCATGGCAGAGTTCAGTTTAAGAAGGAGACTTAGGCAATCAGGCAATGTCATCGGTCAACTGGATGTTGAGGTGGACCCTAAGATTAGTTTCATAGGGGAAACCTTGACTGAAGGCCCAGTGGTAGAACCTGAGACCCTGTCTCATCATCATCAACTGCTGCAGAGATTCACACTCCTTCTGAGACACCTGCTGGTGAAGGTGTTTCTCAGCCTCTCTCTGGCCAGAGCATGGATGCTACACCAAGCAATGAAGGCCAAACCTCTATCCACCCTGAGTCACAAAGGTTTGTGGGTGACAAAGGGAAAAGGATTATGACTCCTGAGGAAATTGAGGAGGAAGAGAGAGAGAGGAAAAGGAAGCTAAGAGGAGAAAGTTCCTCTAGGTCTTCAGGTTTTATGCAAGCTACAATCAGGGCTGCCCCCAGACCAAATACTCAAGATGATGAGTTGAGGGCAGTCAGGATTACCTATCTGCAGACCAGGAACTATGACATTGATGAAATCATTTCTCTCCCCTTAGAACAACTGAATGAACTGGCTGACATGGAAGTGTCAAGAGAGATGAAAGAAAAAGAGGATGCAAGGTTACTTCTCCAATTCAAAGAAGAGAAGAGACAGAAAAGACTCTACAAGCATGCTCCCACTCTCTCCCCAGTTCAAGAAAGCCCTGTACAAGAAGATGTGGCTCCACAAGAACCTCAGGTAGACAAAGAAGAAGATAGGATCAAAATGATCAACTACCTGAGTGCCACAGGCTTCTATCAGGCAGATGCACTTCTTCCCTTGTCCTATGACTTTGTTGAGTTTGAGTACTTAAAACAGCTTGAGCTCGAGTTAGTCAAGGAAAGAAAGACAACTAAGAAGAAGCTAAGGGAAGAAGCTGCAAAGTCAAGAGCTATTATCCAAAAGAGTATAAAGAAGTCTGCTGACAGACAAAGGATGATGAGCTTCTTGAAGCTATATGGATTCTCCGGAAGGAGACTTGGCCCTATGTCTCTATCCACAATGGATGAGCATATAAGAGTAATCAAGCAGAAGATTAAGAGTGGTGAACTAATTGACTTGCACTCTCTTCCAAGTAAAGTCCCACCTGAAGTGGAGGTTAAGTTTGAACAACCTGAGACACCTCAACCCGGACCTCATGCTGAGCCTCAGCAAGCTTCATCTTCTGATCCAAAGCAGGGTCAAACTCTCTCTCCTTCTGAACCTGTGAGGGAGGAACACCCAACTGAGAAAGACAAGGATGATCAACAAGGTGCTGTAGACTAGTCTTCTCAGTTAAAGTCATCTAAGAGGAAGAAGAGAATGGCTTCTAAACCAAAGTCTAAGAAGAAGAAGCTTAAATCATCTACCTCTACACCTCAGGCTGAGTCAGATCAACCTGAGGAAGTGCATGAAGAGGCAGCCCAATCAACTCCAATGCAAGTGGCTCCTCTGGCAGCTGAGACACCCATCTTATCCTGGACCTTCTCTACCAATCCAGAAAGATGGCATGTAATCAGACATCAAGGTGTTGAGAATGTCTATACATGGCAAGACATAATCAACTTACCTCTGCATGATCTCTTTGAGATGAGAAGATACTATGAAGGTCCGAATGATCCTGACCATCTAATGAAGAAGGGTATGTTCATGATTGTGCTGAAGACTACTAACATCTGAAGATCTTCTAAATGTTTTGGTAGCATCAGCCTAGGGGGAGTTTGTAAGGATTCCTTTAAGTCTGATGCAAACCAAAACATCCAATGTCTCTCTGCAAGTAATGCACTAAGTACTGAAGAAGAATTGCTTCGGAAGTTTTACACCATACACTAGAAAATATTCTAAGTGTAAAATCTTCCGAAGCCAAGACCAATATCTTCCGAAGCCAAACATGAAGTCTTCCGAAGCCTCAGAGACAAAGTATTCCGAAGCTTCATCCTATGAAGACAGATTTCTTCCGAAGACTTTTAGTAACATGCTTTATCTGATGTATTGTTCCATAAAGCTGGGCACCTTTCCGCTGCATCTCTGTATAGTCACCAACTTACATGAGTTGGTGAAAAGGTCCATGCTTTTGGTAACTGTACATTGAGGTCTTGAGTCTGTAACTTTCTACTTTATGTACTTTATCCTTTTTGTAATAGATAAGGATATGAGCTATGGCATGTCATAGTCACAAGGTCAAAAGGCAGATATGCCTTTTGATTCTACCATTGATTTTGTTTGTGTCTAGTCAATTGTATCCAGCTGGCTTTCAAAGTATAGCCGGCTGTAGGTTGTAGTATAAGTATTCCAAGTTCTAGTATCTTTCTTTATGCTTTGTAACACTTGTAATAGAACTTGAGAAAGCAATATACTGCCTCCTTGAAACCCAAATCTCTTGTTCTGTCTCTTTATCATTACTTGTGTTCTTTGTATCAATATCTTGGTTAATCCAGTTTACTGTTTGATCAAGTTTAGTTAATCTCCTCTTTGTGTTGTTGTGTTGTAATTGTTAAGCCCTTAACCGGTCCTGCAGTTTCTGATTTGGATCTTATCTGATGGTTCAATTGATGAAAAAGGGAAAGCTTGTTTCCGAAGCAAGGTTGCTTTCGTAAGAAAGTCCTTCTTCTGAAGGTAAAATAGCTTCGGAAGTTAAAGCTGTTAATACTCAAAAGAACAAAAGAGTCCCCTTGAAACCATCTCAGAAGAAGAGTACTTCGGATGAAAAGGTGGTGAAGGTTTCTTCCGAAAAGAAAGAAGCTTCAGAAGAATGCCAAGCTGCAAAAGCTTCAACAATCTCATCCTTTATGATCAACCAAGGGATGGAATGGAAGATCAAGGAAGATGCTGCAGCCCAAACCTCTTCTTCAAAGACATCCATTGAACCCCCATGCATAAACTTTGGTTCAATTATGTCACTATCATTGGAATAACAATGTATGGATTGTGGATAGTGGATGCTCCAGGCACACGACAGGGAACAGATCTCTCCTTCAATAATACCAATATTTTGATGGAGGTCCTGTCTAGTTTGGAGGTGAGGTCGGAGGATATATTTATGGCAGAAGAAGTATATCCAACGAAAAATTAAAATTTGACAAAGTTCACTTTGTCAAACAGCTTGAACACAACCTGTTAAGTGTTTCTCAGTTTTGTGATCAAAAGCATCAAATGCTCTTCAGAGAACATGAGTGCATTATCCTCAAACCCGGGATGACAATTCCTCAGGAATTGGTGCTTCTTCGATCTCCCAGGAAAGGAGATATGTAAAAGCTTGATATGAACAATGCTTCCCCAATGGGTGAAGTGTCATGCTTTCTTTCTAAAGCTGATGGAGATGAGTCAACACTATGGCATAAACAAATGTGTCATGTGAATTTTAAAATAATGAATAAATTGGCTAAAAATAACTTGGTACATGGTTTGCCTAAAAAGGAATTTTTCTGCAAAGATAATTGTGTTGCATGCCCGAAAGGGAAGCAACACAGGGCATCTCATAAAACCAAAGTTGTTAACTCTATCACCACTCAATTACACTTATTGCACAAGGATCTATTTGGTCTCAAAAGTATAATGAGCATTGGAAGGAAATCATATTGCCTTGTGTTTGTTGATGATTTCACAAGATTTACATGGGTATTATTTTTAAGAACTAAAGATGAAACTGCTGAAACTTTAAAATCTTTTATTCTTAAAATAAAAAATCAATTTGATCACAAGGTTAAAATAATTAGAAGTGATCAAGGGATTGAGTTTAAGAATCAAGTTCTTGACTCATTTTGTAACTGAAAAGGGATTGCCAGACAATATAGTGCTCCTCGAACTCCTTAACAAAATGGTGTTGCTGAGAGGAGGAACACGACACTTATTGAGGCTGCTCGGACCATGTTAGTTGATTCAAAGCTGCCTCTAACATTCTGGGCAGAGACAGTCAGCACTGCATGCTATGTGCAAAATAGGGTCCTTGTAGTTAAGCCACATGGAAAAACCCCTTATGAGCTATGGAATAAGAGCCCACCGTTCATTGGCTTTCTAAGGTCCTTTGGTAGCAGGTGTACCAAACTTAATACAAAAGGCAATTTGGCAAAATTTGCTAAAAAGTCAGATGATGCTATCTTTGTTGGATATTCCTCTAACTTTAAAGTTTGTAGAGTTTATAACATCAAAAATCAACAATTTGAGGAATCTTTCAACATTGTAGTTAATGAGCACACTCCTTTTGATAGGGGGAATGGCCCTGATCATATCTTTGACTTAGGATTGTTTTCAAATTATTCTAAACCTTCTTATGACAATGTTTCAATTAGAACAAGTGCTCAAAGTGACTCTGATGAAGACCAACTGTTTGAGCTTCCCAGGCCTATTCCAAGTTCTCCAAGAGCTGCAACAAACCAAGATCCCACTATTGGGAGATTTGATAGCATGACTATCTCAAGGGACAGTGGAGTTTCAACCAGTGATCCACCTGTTGACTTTCAAACCTCATCAGATGACACTGAACAACACCAAGCTGATAGAAGTAGCATCTTGAAGGAACATGCAACTATTAATGCTGCTTCACGGCCAACAAATGATGATGATGCTTCTCATTCATTCAATCAGTCCTCATTGAATGAGTTTGAAACAACAGCAAGACCAAGTGTTCAAGATCCAGAGCAAAATATGTCCAATCTGGATCTACTTTTGCAATTGGAGGTAATTTCTAGACTTAGGATTCACAACACTCATCCAGCTAAGAATATCATAGGGGAAGTCTCTGAAGGTGTGAGAACAAGAAGACATACTCACAATGGGAATGTCTGCTTGTACTCATGCTTTTTATCCCAGATGGAACCCAAGAAGGTAGAATATGCCTTGAAATATAGTAGCTGGGTTGAACCAATGCAAGATGAGCTGCTTCAATTCAAGAGACAAAAGGTTTTGGAACCTATGTCCGCTGCCATCTGGTCAAGTACCTATAAGCACCAAATGAGTTTTTTTAGAAACAAGAGAGATGATAGAGGCTTGATCATCAAGAATAAGACAAGACTGGTGGTTCAATGATACACTCAAGAGGAGGGAATGAATTATACTGATGTCTTTGCACCAGTTGCAAGACATGAGGCAGTTAGGATCTTCCTTGCTTATGCTGCATCCAAAAATTTTACTCTTTACTAGCTTGATGTCAAGTGTGTCTTTCTATATGGGGATATTGATAGGGAAGTCTATGTGTGCCAGCCTCTAGGATTTGAAGACCCACAACACCCCAACTATGTGTGTAAATTGGATAAAGCTCTATATGGGCTGCACCAAGCACCTAGGCTGTGGTATGAGACATTATCTTAGTTTCTCTTGAAGAATGGTTACACTAGAGGTACCATTGACAAGACCCTTTTCATAAGGAAGTATGGAAAGGACATTTTGCTCGTTCAAGTCTATGTTGATGACATCATATATGGTTCCTCAAACGACCAAATGTGTAAAGACTTTGAGAGCATTATGAAGAAGAAGTTTGAGATGAGTTCCATGGGAAAATGGATTTTTTCCTTTAAATTCAGGTGAAGCAAATGAAGGAAGGCGTTTTCATCAATCAATCTAAATATGTCAATGACATTTTAGAAAGATTTGATATGAAAGATTGTAAGCCAGCCAAAACACCTATACCCAGAAACCATAATCTTTGTCCTGATCTGAGGGGGAGGATACTGATCAACATCAATATAGGGCAATTATTGGTTCTCTGATGTATCTCACAGTAAGTAGACATGATATCATGTTTGCAACTTGCATTTGTGCAAGATATCAGGCTGCTCCAAAGGTGTCTCACCTAGTTGCTGCCAAGAGAATCCTCAGATACCTCAAAGGAAAACCTAAATTAGGTCTCTGGTATCCAAGGAACATCAATTTCAATCTCTACGGCTACTCTGACAGTGACTATGGTGGCTGCATATCAACATGAAATCAACATCAGGTGGATGTCAATTTCTTGGTGGAAGGATCATCTCATGGCAATGCAAGAAGCAATCCTGTGTTTCAACATCTACTGCTGAAGTTGAATACATTGCTGTTGCTAGTTGTTGTGCTCAGCTGTAGTGGATTCAGAACCAGATGATAGATTACGGATTCAACTTCATGAGCACTCCTATCCACATTGATAACCATAGTTCTATCTCAATTACTGAAAATCCAGTGAAGCACTCCAAGACAAAGCACATTGATATCAGGTATCATTTCATTAGAGATATTCATGAGAAAAATATGATTAAACTAATCAAAGTTGACTCAAATGAACAATATGCTGACTTGTTCACCAAAGCTTTTGATGAATAAAGATTCAAGTATCTCATTACAGGTATTGGGATGATAAACATTGATTAGTCTATCTCATTTGAAAACCATTTTAATATGTAAAGTCTTGTGTCAAAACAATCTAAGCCATGTTACAAAAAGTCCATCTCTGATATTTCAATAAGTATAAATTCTTCCGAAGAGGAATTAACCCTCGGAAGATGTTTTACATATCTTCCGAAGCAAAATTCCTCCTAGGATAATCTTCTTCTCGGAAAAGTTTTTAGTCTTGGAAGAAGCGATTGCTTACATATCAAATCTACTTCCGAAGCTTATAAAATTCTCCATTCAGAAAGCAATTTTTACTCTCGGAAGTAAGAACTTTACCTTCGGAAGTAAAATTGCCTCAAGAAGAAGATTACCTTCGGAAATGCTTTATACTCTGAAGAAAGACTTTACTATGTAACAGAATTCTTTTAGGCCCCACTCTGTAAAAAGTAAAGATTTTGTTAATGATGTTGGATTATTTAAATGGACTAAACCTTACTATCCCTGTCACATAATCCACCAAACATCCTGTCACCTTATCTAAACCCCCAAAACCGCCATTTCACTCATTTAAATAACCCCGACTAATCACTTTCATTTTTGTACCAAATTTACTGCCCTAAAAGCTTCCTTCGTCTCTAATTTACCTAATTCCAAACTCATCTCCCTGCAACTTTCTCAATGGCACTTAACCCTCAGCACAACCAAGTCGCACTCCTTAATTCTTCAAGGGATGTTGACTTTTCAGATATCATTTCCTTTCTTACCCAATCATCTTATTACACCACTATGACTGTTAACCCTACAGTTTACTCAAATCGTATGGCTGAATTTTGGGCCAATGGTCAGATTGAAACCCTAAATGGGGTTCGGGTAATAAGGTCAAGCATTTGTAGCTAGGAGTTGGTCATTTCTGAACAACTCATAAGGGAGCATCTGGAGCTTCACGATGACGGTGCTCCTACAAAGTTTCCCAACTCAGACTTAGACAACACCTATATCCAAATGGGATATGGTGGAGATGTAAGCAGGTCTACAATCTACAAGTTTAACTTCTCTTACAACTGGAAGTTCCTGCTGCATGTTGTTCTCCATTTCTTATCAAACAAGTCTAGGGGATAGGATAAAATCCCATATGAACTAGGGTGCCTAGTTCATGGATTGGTGAAGAGCCTCCACTTCAATTACTCAAGGTTTGTGATGACTAACCTTATAGGGAAACCTCTAGCGGGACACATTCTTCATGTATCCCTTGTTCCTTCAGCATATCATTAATTGTGAATTGGACCAGAGTCAGCTTGTCTGTGCAGCTGCTCTGACCGTCCCTCAAATGAGGCCGACCATCTTCAATGTTTTGAAGAGAGTGTCCACCAATTTCACTGGAAGACACACTGACCTTCTTCCAGGTATGATTGAGCCAATGGCTCCTGGTGACATCCCTATCAACCCCACAGGTGATGAACCCACACGAATAACTACCCTCACATTTCCAAATCTACCTTTTTACCCCATCACTATCACATACCAAAGACGCCCCAAACGAACGCTTGTTCAATCTACTCTGATTGAACAAGCTCCTCCTGTTTAATCCAAAAAGACTAGAGTGGACAATGGGCTCCCACTCAGTCTGAGGTCTCACCATCCTTCACAATTGATCTCAATATGGGTATTGAGTCTCCTTAGTCTCAAATCCATGAGCCCGAAACCCAAACTTTAAACCCTCAAGGTGAGTCTTTATACTACCCTGAGCATCCAAAAAGGGACAGCCCCACCATAGGCTCAATGCCAATAGACATTGACCAAGGTCCCGGGTCATTAGACTTAACCTCTATATCCTTTACTGACCTATTAATAGGAACTGATGTGGAGGTAATGTCTCTTCAGGGCAATGAAGTTGATCCACAACACCCTCTCAAGGATCAAAAGAGCCTAGAGAGACCTCTTATCTCTAGCCCACATCACCAAGCCTTAAGTGAGGTGAGTCCTACTGTTATGGAGGGGACTCATATAGATTCAACTGCCACTATTGAAGGAGCCTCATTGGACCTTCAAGACAGTGGTAACATTATTGAGACTGAATCTACGAGAACCATGCCATTTGATGACTCTGAAAGAGACATCACTAGGCATGGGAAGCCAGGGTGCCAAGAAACCACATCTGGTGGCGAGAATGAACATACTAGGTATGTTACCTCATCTCCCCATGATTCTTCAAAAGAATATGAGGGAAGACTACAATTCACCATTCAAGACCTACTTTCTAAAGTCTCAAACCTTGAATCTAAGGTTAGAACTTTAGAGGATAGGTCTGCCACTCAGCAACTTGAGATTGAAGATCTCAAGGCCAAACTAGCTGAGAAACAGATTGAGAGGTCTATTAGGCATGTACCAATTCATGTCTCATCGACCTCTTCCTCTAGCTCATCAAGCTCTCAAGATGATGCTAGAAAAAAGGGGGAGAGTGTTTAGGACAAAGACAAGAGGAACCACAGAGTCAAGCTCTTACTTCCTTAAGTTCAAGATACCCCATTCAACAAGCTTCAGTTTTTCTTGACCCTCCTCCAATTGTAATTCAAGTGGACCAAAGGATGCTCCAAGATATCAAAAGGTTCTTCAATAAGTTCCTGATGGAATCTTTTATTGTACAGCCAAGTCCTGACATGTCTGTGATATACGTTGGAGCTCAAGAGCTTCAGAGGTTGAATGCACCTTCTACTACTGTTGAGGGAGTTGGTCAACCTAAGGTCCAAGTGGAACCTGAGACTAACTTTGAAGGGGAAACAATGACTGATGGCCTAGCAACTGAGATAGTTGGGATAGAGAGTGCATTCTCACAGACTTCCGAAGCACAAGTCAAAGCCTCGGAAGAACATCATCAAACTTCCGAAGCTGAGATTGAAACTGTGGAATGACTATTTCTTTATCGGATGATCTAGAAGTCATAAATGGAATCCTAGAACTTGCATCTGAGGTCAATAGGGAGGATTTTCTCACCCAACTCCTAGCTCAAACATCATCATTGACTCTAGCTCCCATTACCACCACTCAACCTGAAACTTCCATCCAAGAACCTCCAAAGTCTAGCACTTCCGAAGATGTCAAAGAAAAGAGAAAGATGATTGAGGAAGAGCTTTAGGAGGAAGTAAGATTAGAAAAATTTAAAAGGAAAGGTAGACTCTTAACTGGGAAGTTGCTAGCTGCAAGTAGCAAAGCAGCTGCCGCCAACCAGGAGGCTATCAACAACAGAAGAAGAGTGGAAATCATTGACATGATTGTCAAGTTGGGACCTGTTAATGAAGATGTACTCCTGCTACCATTTGAGGATTTAGTAGAGTTAGAAAAGGCAACTTTGCTGCAATTTCAGCAAAAGGAAGAAGCAGCAAGGTTGGCCTTGGAGGAAGAGAAAGAGAAAAAGAAAAGAGAAGCTGATCAGCAGCTAAGAAGGGAAAGGATAACTTTCCTAACCTCTAGAGGTTTCTTTCTAGAAGAACTATCTCCACATGAAAATGATACGATCTTATGGCCTTCAACAAAGAGCAAGATCAAATGGAGAATGAGAGAAAGAAAGCTTCTAAGGAGAAGCTGAGGATGAAAAAGAATAAGAAAGAAGAAGCAGGACTCGCTGCTTCCTGAAAGATAGGTGATAAATCCTGGATGAAAGACTATCTCTGGGCTCATGGCTTCTCTGACAGGCAGGTGGGCCCAATGTCCGAGAAGACTCTCCAACAACATGTCAGTGAAATAAAGGCTGACATTCGCTCGGGGAAAAGGAAGGAGATGTATAGAAGGGGACAGGGGATAATCTTCAAACCAACCACTCAACTCCAACCTCAAAACCCAACCACAACCTAAACCAATTCCTTTTCCATTCCCAATTAAGACTGAACCAACCTCTAAGTCTTATACCCCTGAACGTACACCATCATCCATACCTACTTCCTCGCCACAACCACCTACACTACCTATCCTCAAACCCAAAACACTTGCCATAACCCAAACACCACAACCTACCCAACAACCTCTCAAACCATCCCCTCAGCCTTCCAAACATCTCTCCTTAGAGGAGTTTAAGGAGATCAAGAAAAATCTCATCAACTGTACAACCCTAAGCGACATCTCTTGTGAGGAAGAGTCTGTCAAACTGACCTATGTTGATGGCTCCTCATGTTCCCACACAAGAGATCAATTTCTTGATCTGCCTAGAGGAACATTGGACCAAGCCACAAAACTCTTTGGCCTCAACTCAGATTCACTGAATGAATAAGAGAATAAGCTAAGGAGAAGGTTGGTGACTATACCGGATACAAAGAAAGGGGACAAGGTGCCAAGTCAACCCCTTGTGCCTAGAAAGAGGATTATTCAGTGGAGGTTCGAAGACTCTTTTCACAACTTTGTTGTTGAGAGAGAGAGTGGAGAGCTAAACATGCTAAACGCCTCATCTCTGCTACACTTAAGCAGATTTGACATTGTTGAGTTAGCAGAGAAGCCACTCTCCATCCCGTCCAACTTTGAGATAGCTGCTCATATCAGAAATCACTTGAGTAGTCTTCATCTGGCCGAGCTAACTGCTAGGACCAAGATTAAAGAAGAGTTGAAACTGAGGGAGTAAGAGGAAAGGAAAGGATCAGCAACCAAAGGCAAGCGAGGTAAAGTAAAACAACAATAGGCCTTTCTTCAAATGGTTGAAGGTCCTAAACTTGAATCCATAGTTAGATGGGAGTATGACTATAACTCTAGTCAACTAACTCTCTTCAGGGGGCACAACAAAGGGTACATGTCATTCAAAGTGATAGACTGGATCTCCTATCCACTAATGACTTGTACAAACTTCTCAGCACCACTTCAAGGAAAAACAAGGAAACATACAAGCATCTCCTGTCCCTGGTGCTGAAGGTTTTGAGAAGCAGAAATAAGTGAGGTTTTCGTAGCATCAGCCTAGGGGGAGTTTGTTGCATCTTGAAAGGCTGGTGCAACCAAAACCAGATCACTTAGATTATTTGGTACAAGTATTAAAGGACTTCCAAAGCTAAGTGTGGAACTTTCGAAGGAAATGGAGTTCTTCCGAAGACAAAGTGCAAGATCATCTTCCAAAGGAAAACTGTTAGATCTAGGGTCAATAGATCTAGTCCATTTTGTATAGGTTTAGAACTTTAATCAATATTTGTAATGAATACTTGTAACTCATTATTATGTATGCATTAAATATATAGGTTAACCCATATATGTGTGTGTTGATTTATGTATGATTGCAGGTACAAACATAATACTTGGTGTAAGGCCCCGTTCCCGGGACGCTTACAGCCGGTCAATCATCGCACTTAAAACATATATTTATATTAGCTTAATAAAACATTGCAGCGGAAACACTTAAACAACCATTTCATTGCATTATAATTGCTTTTGCAAAATAATACATCGTTGACTGAATACAAAATAACTCGTTGCATTACATCTCAAAAACATTATATAAAATGGATGCCATCCAAAATGAGCCAAGTAGCCGCCCCGTGCCATCCTCAGCAACCTTTACCTGCCAATTGGAAACACATAAAAAGTCAGCGTTGTTGATTGAGTTCTAGTTTTATAAAAACATTACATTACCTTTCATTCATTAAAGAGTTTTCTTTACTATCGCACATGATCACGCATCATACATACATCAAGGTAATAATTATTATCTTTGTCATCGTTCGTTTCGTACATTTCGCATGTTTCGCACATTTCGTACTTATCGTACTTTTCGTACATTTATTATCTTTCACTTCTATCTAGGTCATGTACTTAACCCCCTCTAGGGCACCAAGGAATTCATCTAGGGTTAAGCGACAAGGACCCTGTTTCGCACATTTGTGAATTTCAGTTGTGTTTCATCATCAGAAACATGATTTGAATCACAATTAGCAGTTCAATGCATCAAATTCAAGTCAATTTGTTGAATTTGTGTTCGAAAAAGGGTTTGAAGTTTTCAGACTGAAAATCTCAAAATTGAGTGATTTGTTGTTGAAATTGAATGAAATTGATGTTAGAAGAATGATTATCGGCATAAAACTCACTTAATTGGAAAGTTTCAATCGAATTCATCAACATTTGAAGAATTCAGAATATTTGAGTTTGTTACATTCATATGAACATGATGAATGTGGCGCATGAGCTGAGATTGACTGAAAAATTTGTCTAAGTGTTAGGCGCATTAACACTGTGTAGGCGCATTAACACTGTGTGGACGTTTTTTAGTTCAGACGTTTGACTACTATTGAAGAGAAAAATCCCAGATGTATCATCTTTGTTGAGAAAGATTACAAGTGTTTAGGCGTTTTAGAACTGTTTAGGCGCTTGACAACTATTTAGGCGCTTCACAACTGTTCAGGCGTTTTATAACTGTTTGGACGCATAAACCTTGGGCGTTTTGGAAAATTTTCTAAGGCATTCCCTTAGACGTTTCTCAACTCAGGCGCATCAACTGTTTGGGAGTATAACCACTGTTCATGCGTATTACCTTGACACTTAGAATTTTTTTTAAAAAAGAAAATTTTTCAAAAACTTTTGCATATATTTTCTTAATTCAAAATCTAAAACAACAAAAATATAAGAATGGTGAAATAAGAAGATTATGAAAATAGAGTTCTAAAACTTAAAAATAGAGATGATTTCAAAAATTGGTCTCTTAGGCTAAAACAACATTTTAATTCCATTGACACTGATCTTTAGAAATCTATAGAAAAAGGACCATACATTCCTATAATCACTGATGGGCCTGACAGAGGGTTTGTGTATACTAAACATTCTCCATAACCTTATCCAGAAGATGATCTTCAAGGAGATAATCTGAAAAGACTTAAGAATGATATTAAAGCATATCATTGATCTATAAAGGACTACCTTTGGATGTTCTTACAAGGATTGATGCATATCAAACTGGATACACTCTATATAAAGCCTTAACGATCATTTGTGAAGGAGGGAAGGAGATTCAAAATCTCAAGAAACAAAAGTTGAAAAGACAATTAGAATTGTTTCAACATTTGTCTGGAGAAACAATAAATCAGATGATGAACAGATTTGTTCAACTTATAACTCAGATGTCAACAGCTGGTATTAAGCCTGATCTTGAAGATCTAAATCTCAGACTACTCAATGCTTTACCATCATCATGGAAACAAACTGTAACACTACTAAAGCATACTGAGAAGTTCCCTATGGATCTAGATCTTCTTATTTCAAAAATAGAATCAGTAGAGATTGATGAAAGCTCAAGGAACAATGATAAAGCAGCATCAATGTCTCATATCAGTTTGTTGCTTCTCCTGCAACCACTATAGAGAATGCATTCATGGCAAAGAGTGAGAAAAGTACTGAAGAAGAGGGAGATCTGTTATTTGGAGCAGGATTTTTCACTGACTCATCATTACCAGTGCACCTGCTTATACAACTCAGTCTCATTCTCAATCTCCTCCTAAATCTCAGTCCCAAACATCAAATGTTCAAACAGAGACTTCTGCATCTAACTCTGCTAAATCCAGCAAAGTTAAAGATGTGATTAACATCCTATTAGAGGATGAAGAGTCTAAAACTGCATTCACTGCATTTATGGCTAGTTCCAAGCATATCAAGGTAGCCATTTAACTCAACTAGATTTTGTTTTGCAAGATTTATTTGAGATGGATCCTGAAGATGTTGAAGAGATGGACTTAAACTGGCAGATGGTGATGATTGCCTACAGGACTCAAAAACATTCTTATGTAAATAAGAAATACAAGCCAAGTGCAAACAAGACTGTTGGATTTGACAAGTCAAAATCTAGATGTTTTAACTATAACAGTTATGGACACCTCTCCAGAGAATGCAAAGCTCCAAGGAATAATGGAGGAAATGCTCAATCAAGCTCAAGCAATCAAAGCTTTCAAAAAGCTCAGAAGACTTTTCAAAAGCCTTATCAAAGTCTTCCTATGCCTGAGCTTAAAGATGAAACCAAATCATCTGATGAAACTAAGAATTGTATTCAAACCTGCTTTCATACTTTGTAATTGTCTTAGCTTGATATTGATGAAAACTTGAATTTTGTTGATATCTTGTTTTGATTTGATTACTTTGTGTGAATTTCATTGAATTGTGTTCATAAATCATCACATATTGGTACATTTGATCCTATCAAATGGTATCACAAGTGAAATATTACTAATATTACTAATATTTTTAAACAGTGTGCAGGTGAAGAACTTGGAAATCACAAGTGTTAAAATCATGAAAGTCAACTAAAAGTCATGGTCAGCTGAAAGTCAACTCAAAGTCAACTCATGCACCTAAATAGTGCACATACGCCTAAATAGGAGCATGATGAAATTTTCAGGAATTATACAAATGTTTGGACGTTTGACTCATTCCCATGCGTCTAAACCGTTGTAATAAATTTATGGAATTATACAAGTGTTGGGCGTTTCTCACATTCCATGCGCCTAAATAGTTGTTATAAGTCCATGATTTTATTCAAGTGTTGGGCGTTTGTGATAATCCCATGCGCCTAAACAGTGAATGAGTTTGATTTTGACCAAGTGTTAGACGTTTGACATGTCTCATGCGTCTACATAGTTGAAAAGTTTCAAAATTACAAGTGTTAGATGTTTCAAAAAGTCCATGCGACTAAACAGTGCAAAAGCGCCTAAACAGTGCTTATATGTCTGAACAGTTCCCATGCGTCTTAGTCAAAACGCACAAACAGTGCTCATGCATCTAAAAAGTTATTGAATTTTAGGGTTTCATACACCCAAACATGGCTCATGCGCCTAAAATTTCACTTAATATAAATTGAACACTTATACTTATTTCCTCATTCACACTCAAAATTTCACAGACAAAACCCCTGAACTTGCGACTATCACTTATCATCATACTCTCATTTCATCTGCGATTGAATTAAAATCCTGCTGATTATAGATAGTATTTGGATCTATAAACATAAGTTTGTGATTCAAATTTGTAAATTTTTGGTTAAATCAGATTATTGGTATAGGCGTTTGAATGCTATTTGTGCGTTCGAACCCTATATAATTCAAAGTTTAACTAATCAAATGTGAATCATATCTAAAATTGACTCTGGATTATTGATAAGAATTTGATTGCGAGTATGTTGATGTAATGTTCTTAATCTGAAAGTGAAAATGATTTGATAATTTTTCAATCAGTCGGTTCTTCAACAGAAGAATAAGAAGATGAACAGACAGATTAAAGTTTGAATAAAAAAAATAAAAATAAAATAAAATTTTTAAAAAAAATAAGTAAATCAAAATTCAAATGATAGATAATGAATTCAAAATGAATAAAGATTAATGTTTTACAACTTGAAATCTCAATTCAAAAGTAAAAATCAAAAGTCAAATTCAAAAGTCAAAATCAAAAGTCAAAATAATAAGTCAAAATTTAATGTAAAAGTTATAAGTTAAAATTGCTAAGTCATATGTAGAAATGAATTTCATTAATCAATATTCAATGTTCTCATAATAATTTTTTTGTGTTTTGCAGATGGCAGATTTGAAGTTTGAGCCAAAGCATAATGTGGCTGCCTACTTAGATGATGAAAACAGAGAAGCCATTGGATATGAAGAAATTATTAGATTTCTGCTCAGAACAAAATATGTATATGCTATGTGTGCAACACCAATGATCAATGGAAGAATGATTAAGAGATTCTGGAGAACGGCACAAGTTGAAAGAGATGATGAAGGAAACAAAGTTCTAAGAGCTTTTATTACAACAGAAAGAATGCTTGAAGTATCTGAAGAAGTAGTCAGAATAGCTCTAAGACTTGGTGACAATGACCCTGAAGACTTATCAGAATATACCTTTAATGAATGTAGAGAGGTTTTTCTACAAATGGATCATCCAGATCATTTCCCCAAAAAGCAATTTTTCAGAGCTCGAGTGTATAAGCATTGGAAGATTTAATGCTACATTTTTCAACATTGCATGTCTAAACGAAGTGCTGGTTGGGATTCATTTCATGTAGACATTGCATCTCCCATTATTGCCTTAGCCACAAATAGAAGATTCAATATGGCTAAGTGGATAATGAATGGTTTCATTTTCAACCTTGAAAGAGGAGTGAGGAATAAATACTTGATGTACCCAAGATTCCTCCAATGCTCATTAATGAAGCAAATCCAGATCTGTATGCTGAAGGTTTTACTGGTGAAAAGCTACAGTTAGAGCACATGTCAGATGCTATTTATAAAAGACTGGCAATGATCACTGGTGCTCAAAATATTCCAGTATTTGAGTATATCAGGAATGTATCAATGAATGAAGTAGATATTGATCAGCAACACTTTCATCTATCTGAAGAAGAACCAATAGATCCAAATGATCTGATTGAGGATGTAGAAGATGATGAAGAAAGTGAGGATGATGTTACTGAAAGCTCATCAGAAGAAGAAGATGATGAAAACAATGAAAATGATGATAATAATGATGATGCTGAAGAAAGTGAGTATGAAGCTTCTGAAAGCTCATCAAGTGAAGAAAGTGATGACAATGATGATGATGATGGAAATGATGGTGCCACTGAAGCACATCAAGAAGAAACTGAGGAAAGAAATGAGGAAGATACTGGAGATGAACCTCAAAATATGGATGAAGAAACCAATATTGATGACATTCATGATGATACTGTCAATGAACCACAAAATATGGATGAAGGAAATGTTGATGACATTCATGAGGAAGCTATACATGAAATAGATTCACAAAATCAAACCTTTGATTTTGATTTTATGAATGATATATTATACAATCCAGTATTTGAAGTTGATTTTAACGAAGGAGTAGAAGAAATTCCTGTGAGTACGACACACAATGTGTCTGTACAAACAGAGGAGACAGTGGACATTGATGAGATGGAAAGATTGAAAGAAGAAAATCTGAGTAAAGAGAAAGAACTTGAAGAGTTGAAAGTGGAGAATGAAAGGATGAAAGAGATAAACATATCTCTTGAAAAAGAAATTCAAAAGCTTAATGATGAAAACTTAAAGTTGACTGAAGAAAATGTCTCAAAAGATGAAAAGATTGTGAGGTTTGCTAAAGATAAAGAAGATGTAATCAAGAATTTTGAAGTTATGATCAAAGACTATGACATTCTTGAGGAGAAGTTCAAGAAACTAACCGAAGAAAATGAAAAACTCAAAGATGATTTGCTGAAAGAAAAAGAAGCTCAGAAGACTATCTCACCAGTACAAGTGATAAGTGCTGAGATAAGTGTTGATGAAAATCTTGAGCAGATAAAAGGCAAAAGAAAAATTGATGAAGTAGAAGATACAATTCTAACTGAATCATCTTCTAAGATGCAAAGAACTGAAGAAACTGTTGAGGAACAGAATGTTCAAGAACGGATTGAGGCTTTAGAAGATATTGAGGAAGTATACAATGATGATTGGTATGATGAAGTTCTAGATGATGAAAATATTGATGAAGCTCAATTTTTATCACATTTCTCTTCACAAGAACATACTCATGAACAAGATGAAGTACCACAAGATTTTGAAGAAAGATATAATTATCTTGTGAAGATGAAATACAATCGTGTATATTTGGATGGACTGATTGTTTCTCAGATTAATGATGAATATGAGAAATGTATTTCTACAGAGTCAGTTGCACCAGTAGATCCAAATAAGATTGTTATTGAGCATGGTGAATGGACAAGAGCAAAAGAAGTGATTAATTTAGAAGAACTATCTAGCTCTGAGCTGCACCATCCTGATCTAGAAGATATGAGTATTCCAGCTCTAAGATCATGGTTGCAATCTAGAAACTACCCTTAGAGGAAACTAAAGAGATTACAATCTGTATCACTGAGGAACCTTGTCAGAAGTTTTCAAGAGACGGAGAAACAATTGAAGAAGATGATTGTACTTGATACAGATAATCCTCAGTATCTAGAAATAACAAAAAGAACACGAATGTTAAAGCCACAGGAGATCAAACAAATGTCAAGAATTGATGATGCACATGTTCACAGAAAAGAGTTGATTGAAATGTTTGCTGATCCAGAAAGACAAGCTTACAAAGCCTCTACTGAACAAAGGCATATTTTTGATAATTCAAGATCAACTGGAGACTTGGTAAGAAACGTACTGCAAAGAGGACAATCAGTTGCTGAACCACTGAATGCTATGATTGCTCCAGATTTTACCAACCAAGTAAAGATTATTGCATGGAAGTATGATGAAGTATTCGATGCATTTTTGATAAAGAGAGTAAATGTTGTGTGTGATGTATATCACTTTTGCTCTAGCATCATAAAACTTCCAGTGCAAGATCTGAAAGAGCTGAATAGATTACCTCTGATCAATCCTTCTGATTCAAAACGTGGAAAGATATTTGTAGAATTATTAAGAAGAGGATTGGATCGATCAAGTAATTTTCTTAATATAAGATGTGAGCAAGAGGATAAAGAGTATTTTGTTAGTATGAAGAATAATAAAAAGCTCAAGGGATTACAATCAGAGGAGGAACATTCTATGATTGAATTTTGTGACAAGTATTTTGAGAAGGTTACAACTCCTGATCTGAAAGTGATAGATGGTAATCAAAACTCAAAGCCAATCCTCAGATGGTTTTATAACACTGAGACGTTTGAGCTTAAGTTGGTCCGAAATCTAGAAAGATGGGATGAGGACATGATTACTTTATTTGGAGCTTTTACATCCGAGTTATATCTCATTTTTGTCTGTACAAAAATTTGAGAAAGTATCTCATGAGATAGCGGAGCAAGACAAGAAATATTTCATTTCCATTATTAATGTGATGAATGCAGCTATGGAAATAATATCTCTGAGAAAGGCTCTTGCTTAGTTGGTCCGAAATCTAGAAAGATGGGATGAGGACATGATTACTTTATTTGGAGCTTTTACATCCGAGTTATATCTCATTTTTGTCTGTACAAAAATTTGAGAAAGTATCTCATGAGATAGCGGAGCAAGACAAGAAATATTTCATTTCCATTATTAATGTGATGAATGCAGCTATGGAAAGAATATCTCTGAGAAAGGCTCTTGCTTATGCCAACATTGTCAAGAAAGATATTAAAGATATTGAATTCATGAGAATATCAAGAAAAGGAGTACTAGAAGTATACTCAAAGGAAAGTCAAAAGCCTATTGAGTTATATGCTAACATTGATATCTCATGTCTTTCAAAAGATACGTTAGAGAGAATGAACCAGATGGAGATTAAGACGAATGAAGCTAAACCCGAACAAGGCATTCTTGCAAGTAAATTCAAGTCTGCAATTTCAAATGCTTTGAAACAGTTAGAGATGTACAAACAGAAGCCGATGTTTAAAGTTAAAGAAGAACCAGAAGATTTTTTTGAATGACAAAGACAAAGAGTTGAAGATAAAGGCTGAAGATAAAGCTGAAGATGGAAGAAAAGACAAAGAAGACAAAGATTGCAGATTTTGAAGACAGAAGACCATGTCAATCTTAGGGGGAGTATTGTTAGTGCTCTAAAAAAAGATTAACATGTTGTCTTTAGTTGTCTTTTAATATTTTGTAATAGTATAGGGACTATTTGTGTAATTAGTTAGTTCCTTTACCTTTTGTTTTCATTATAAATAGCTTAGACTTACAGGTAGTAGGAAACTAAGAATTGTATTCGAACTTGCTTTCATACTTTGTAATTGTCTTAGCTTGATATTGATGAAAACTTGAATTTTGTTGATATCTTGTTTTGATTTGATTACTTTGTGTGAATTTCATTGAATTGTGCTCATAAATAATCACATATTGGTACATTTGATCCTATCACTAGGACAGACTCCCCTTGTGTGTGTGAACTCTTATGGGTTCGCCAAGATCGCACACTGCATAACGCACAGTAATTAGGATATCACACGTATTGGAGCAGTTACCAAGACTGAACTCTTACTGTGTGTATGAACCCTTATGAGTTAGCCAAAATCGCACGGTGTAGACACACACAGTTGAGCTAACAACTCTCAATGAGTTGTGAACCTCCTTCCATTTGCTTGCAAGGCTTTTCATTCGTTCATTATGTTCCACTTTCATTATCTTAAGTCTTTCACTTCGTTAAGATAATACTTTACGTTCATCATAATAATCACACCACGTAAAGTCATGCCATTATACGTAATAAGGAACATATCATACATAACATACATAATCATCAAACAACATCCATCACACATCATCATTCAAGTCACATCATACTACACCCATCATATCATCTATGACCTCAAAATTCAACTCTCATTACCCCCGGGAACTTCCCAAGTCAAAGCCTACATTTCACTTTTTTCCCTAAAAATCGGAAAAAAATGCGCATGGGCACTATGCAGGCGCATGGCCTTTCAGGCGCATGGGGAACACTTAGGCGCATAGGAAATTTTCAGGCGCATGGGCACTATTGGGGCGCATGGGCAACACTTAGTCATTTCTGGGCAATTCTAGGCGCATGTGCACTATGCAGGTGCATGAGTGCCTAGGCGCATGGACTTTCTAGGCGTCCGGACACTTAGCCAATTTCAGCCTAATTCTAGGCGCATGGATACTATTTGGGCGCATGGGATTTTGGGCGCATGGGACACCTAGGCAGTTTCTAGCCATTAGGCGCATGGGCCTGTTCAGGCCCATGGGCAGCCAACACTTACAACCAACCATCATAATTTGTCCCAATCATCAAACTAACATGTTATAAACTTATATCTTACATTCTAAGCATCATAACAAGAACATGGCATCATCATAAAGTCAAGATAACCCAAAATCTTAACCCACCCGCATTCATACACACATAAACATACGGGTACAATACCCATTTTAATAAAAAGTCCCATACATGCATTTCCAGCCCCAAATCAGTTTAATACAAGTAAAAAGGGGGTTCTAGAACTCACCTTAGCAGCTTTTTGGGTATGACTTCCTTCAAAACCCGTTTGCTACAAGTTCAACACCTAGAAACCCACTTGAAACACATACCCGAACACATACAAACATGCATAAGCACACACCCGAGGATAAAACCGGTTAAGAACATCTTAAACACATGAATTCTTACCTTGAATTTGACTTTTGCACAGGTTCTTCAAAACACCCGAGAGTTTTAGCTCTCTTTCTTTCTCTCTTAAAACTACGAATGATACAAGGTGTGTAGGAGGTGATGGGCGGCCATCACCTTTTACTCACCAACTTTTCCAACTTTTTGAAGATTTTGTCATTTTTACACATTTTACCCTTCAACTTTAGTAAAATGTCTTTTCTTTCTTTTTCTTCACCTTATTCTTCTTTCCTTGGCTCTTATAAATAACTGGGTGTTACAAGTCCACCCCCCTTATATAGGTTTTGTCCCTGAAACCTGTTATTCCTCAAACAATCATGGGTAATGCTGTCTCATCTCTTTTTCAGTCTCCCACGTAGACTCAGACCCCTTCTTGTGCTTCCACTGCACACGCACAAGAGGAACCACTTTATTCCTTAACTTCTTCTCTTTACGAGCTGCTGCCCTAGTCGAAAGTTGAAGCAGTTAGCAAGGAGTTCTTTCCCAAAGACTTTTTCACAATCTAATGCCAATAAAGCAGGAAGGGGAGGAGAATGCCAAATCAAAAGCAACCCGGAATGAGGAAGGATAAGACGGAAGACGAGAAGCCGGCCAGGCAAAGTTGACTCCTGGGTCTGGAACCTGGGGGGTTGCTCCGATAAATCCTTTCTTTCTCGTCCATACCAATGATCGCCACTGGTTACTCCACATAATTGAGCCGTTCATCTACCTCGATATCCTCCAGTGGTACGACCATATCTTTTTCTGCTAAACACTTTCTCAGATGAGATACATGGAATGTCGGGTGGATTCCACTTAACTCATTTGGTAACTCCAATCTATAGGCCACCTCTCCTACTCGAGCAATTATTCGGAAAGGCCCTATGTATCTTGGGCTCAACTTGCCCCGCTTTCTGAACCAAATGATACCTTTCCAAGGTGAGACTTTCAACATAACTCTATCTCCCACCTGGAACTCAATCGGTCTGCGTCGTTTATCAGCATACGACTTTTTTCTATCTTTAGCTGCCTTCATTAAGGTCTTAATCCTTTCCAACTTCTCAGTCGTAGCCTCGACCACCTCGACGCTCCCTAACTCTTTATGACCAATATCACCCCATCAAACAGGGGTTCTACATCCCCTACCGTATATCATCTCATAAGGGGGCATACCAATGCTGGCATGGTAACTGTTGTTATATGAGAACTCATCTAACGGTAAGTGGTCATCCCAACTTCCTCCAAAATCAATGACGCATGCCCGAAGCATATCTTCTAGCATCTGAATCGTCCTCTACGACTGATTATCCGTCCGAGGATGATAAGCCGTGCTAATATGTAACCTCGTCCCCATAGCATCGTGGAATTTCTTCCAAAATTTAGATGTAAACCGGGTGTCACGATAAGACACAATAGACACCGGCACACCATGCCGAGTTACAATCTCCTTGATGAACATATCCGCCAACCTATCGGATGAATATGTCTCGCGAATCGGTAGGAAATGAGCACACTTCGTCAGACGATCAACTATCACCCATATAGCATCATACCCTCTCGCGGTACGCGGTAACTTTGTAATAAAGACCATGGTGATATGCTCCCACTTCCACTCCGGTATATCCAATGGTCGGATCTTCCCATACGGCTTCTGATGCTCGGCCTTCACTTGTAAACAAGTAAGGCACTTACTTACATACCCCGCCACATCGCGTTTCATACCCGGCCACCAATAATCTTTCTTCATATCTTGATACATCTTTGTAGCACCGGGATGAATAGAGTACCGAGTCTTATGAGCTTCATCCATAATCTTCCCATGTAGATCCCCATAACGAGGAATCCACATCCGTCCGAATCGGGTTCTAACACCGAGTGTGTTTTCACCCAACTCTGCGACCAGACCTCTCGTTCTTTCAGAGTTAAGATGATCTTCTTTCAATGCCTCATCTTGAAACTCCTTTACTTGCGTCATCACATAAGAGGTCATAATCAACTGATAGGCTTTCACCCGAATCGGCTCGGGTCTCTCTTTTCGAATGAGGGTGTCTGCCACCATGTTGGCTTTGCCCAGATGGTAATGGATTTTGCAATAGTAATCCTTTATGACCTCCAACCATCTCCTTTGCCCCATATTCAAATCTTTCTGCTTGAAGAAGTACTCCAGGCTCTTGTGGTCAGTGAATATGGTGCACTTCGTCCCGTATAGGTAGTGCCTCCAAATCTTTAACGCAAAGACCACGGCTGCTAGGTCCAAGTCATGAGTAGGATAATTAACCTCATGAACTTTCAACTGTCGGAATGCGTAGGGTATAACCTTTCACGTCTGCATCAACACACATCCCAACCCCGAGTAGGAAGCATCTGAATAAACCACCAAATCCTCACTTCCATCGGGTAACGAGAAAACAGGAGCTTGAGTCAACTTCGCCTTTAACTCCTCAAACTCCTTCTTCTGAGCTTGACCCCATACAAACTTTACATCCTTACGGGTCAACTTAGTCAACGGATAAGCTATCTTGGAGAAGTCTTGGATGAATCTTCTATAATACCCCGCCAACCCCAAGAAACTACGGATCTCGGATGGCGTCTTTGGAGACTTCCATTGCATCACCGCCTCCACCTTTGACGGGCCTACCATAATCCCCTAGGGATTCACTACATGACCCAAGAATTGAACTTTGCGCAACCAGAATGGGTACTTGGAGAACTTAGCATATAACTTCTCCCTTCTCAATGTTTCCAACACTTCCCGGATGTGGCTGACATGCTCCTTCTCGCTCTTCGAATAAATCAGGATATCATCAATAAACACAATCACTGGTTTATCCAACATCGGCGGACACACCCGATTCATTAAGTCCATAAAAGCAGCTGGCGCGTTTGTTAAACCAAAAGACATAACGAGGAACTCATAATGTCTATAACACGTACGAAAAGCTGTTTTAGGAATATCTTGCTCCTTCACTTTCAGCTGATGGTAACCAGATCGAAGGTCTATCCTCGAGAACCAACTGGCACCTTGGAGCTGATCAAACAAATCATCAATTCGCGGTAAGGGGTATCTATTCTTTACTGTCAACTTATTCAATTCATGGTAGTCAATACACATCCTCATACTACCGTTTTTTTTCTTCACGAATAAGACCGGAGCACCCCATGGAGAGATACTGGGTCTAATGAACCCCTTATCAAGCAACTCTTGCAGATGCTCCATCAACTCCTTCATCTCAGTCGGAGCCAACCGGTACAGTGCCTTAGCTACTGGTTGGGCACCCGGTATCAAGTCGATTTGAAACTCGATCTCGCGGTCCGGCGGCACTCCTGGTAAGTCCTCTGGAAACAAATCTGGAAAGTCACACAGAACCGGTACATCGGCTAGTTGTGGTGTTGGCGTTTCCACATCCTTTACATATGCCAAGTAAGCACTACATTCGCGCCTCATGCACTTTCTCGCCACCGCCATTGAAATCACTTTCGGAATCGTAGCGACCCGATCACCATAAACCGTCACCGTACTCCCGTCAGGCGCTGTCAACCGAATCATCTTCTTACGACACACAATGTTCGCCTCATAGTCCGCTAACCAATCCATCCCAAGAACTACGTCGAAACCACCTAAGGTCATCACGAATGGTCTAACAGGAAACTTATGACCTTCTAATTCTACGTCATAACCTTCTATCATCTTAGAAATCCTAGTAGACTTACCTATGGCAGTTTCTACATCGAAGGGCTTATCTACACTCCTACTACTAACAGGCAATTTAGCACAGAAAACAGCAGAAATAAAACTTTTTCTAGCACCAGAATCAAATAACACAGAAGCTAGAGTGTGTTTACTACAAACGTACCTGACATAACATCGAGGTCCGTCCTAGCCTCCTCCTGCGTCATCGTGAACGCTCTGGCACTCGCCCTCTGCCCTTCTCCTCCAGCCTTCTTCACTCTCGAACCCTAAGCCCTCGGCTTCTTGCAGTCCCTATTCATGTGACACCTCATAACCCCACAATCTCTAGCCATATGACCAGGCTTCCTACACTTGAAGCAGATGTTTGATCCCCATTTGCATTCTCCTGAATGCTCCTTCCTGCATTTGCCACACCTTTTCAACCCGCACCAGGTGTGACCACACGGCGGTCATCTACCCGTGCCTTATTGTTACTCGTCGGGGCACTACCCCGACCAAACCTTTTCCCATTCCAATTCCGGTCGCCACCACCCTTCTTGCTCACCTCAGCCACCAGCACCTCTCGTTCGTCATAAAACCTTCCTGCCAAATCAACCGCCGACTTAAACGTCTTGGCCGGGCAGCGATTATGTGCCTGTGGATGTCCGCCGGCAAAACCTGGATATACCTCTTGATTTTCCGTGATAGAGGAGTCACCTGATCCGGCACTAGCCGTGCCATGTCATTGAACTTCGTGGTGTATTACTGATGAGTCATGGTTCCCGCTTCCAGCTGCAGGAACTGCCTTTCTACCTTGTCCATCTCTCGGGGTGGACAAAACTTCTCGATCACCAATTTCTTCAACTCCGGCCACCTCATTCTTCTTATTGCCCGACTACCCTCGGCTTGGACAATATTGTCCCATCAGCACAGAGCCGAGTCCACAAATGAGTGAGTGGCAAACTTCACCTTTTGATCTTCCCGACACTCGCTGATATCCAGAACAGCCTCCATTTCTCTCACCCTTCGGTGAGCAGCAGCAACAGTGTCATTTCCATCAAAGGTAGGGGGCTTGCATCTTTGAAATGCCCCGTAGTTACAGCCTCGAGTTGCTTCGGGCACATGCTCTTCCTCATCCGCTTTGTCGTCGGAGACAACCGTTTCAGTCTCCGGTTGTCCCATTTCGCCCGTACGCCTGTTTCTTTCCTTTCTTTCTCCTTCTCTGATAGCCTTGATCACCTCGGTCACCACAGACGGTAGAATCATCTGCATGACCTGGTGCACCTCCTCCACAACAGCCTCCTTCACTGAGGCTCTTAAGTTAGCACTCTCACCCCCAGCCTCCGGATGAGGGGTCTCAGGTTCTTCATAAGCCACCTCTTCAGCTCTAGGCCTTCCTCTCGTGGCCCGTGGTCCCGCACCACATCCACTACGACCTCCACCTCGAGAAGCCTTTGACGATCTACCACCGGCCATCCTCTAAACACACTATAAGATTCAAACACTAACACGGTCATTCAAGGGAATAGCTCAGTTTATGTCAAGTATAGTAAGTTTCTAATTACAGTGGCCAGTTGTGATTAGCCACTTACTTTACTCTCCATACCCCAAACATTTCCTATCCTTACTACATCAGTATCTAAATCTACAAGCAGCACATAAAACACATAACATGCGCACATAATACCGGTTAACTTTAAGAAAATACCTGATGGCACGCAACTAATCGGACTGGCATCCCTTCCCTTTCCGTCCCATTCTCAGTTTAAGTTTAGGTTTATTTTGAAAATATTTACCCGTTTCACTTAAACCTTGTCTCTGATACCAACTTGTAAGGCCCCGTTCCCGGGACGCTTACAGTCGGTCAATCATCTCACTTAAAACATATATTTATATTAGCTTAATAAAACATTGCAGCGGAAACACTTAAACAACCATTTCATTTCATTATAATTGCTTTTGCAAAATAATACATCGTTGACTGAATACAAAATAACTCGTTGCATTACATCACAAAAACATTATATAAAATGGATGCCATCCAAAATGAGCCAAGTAGCCGCCTCGTGCCATCTTCAGCAACCTTTACCTGCCAACTAGAAACACATAAAAAGTCAGCGTTCCTGAGTGAGTTTTAGTTTTATAAAAACATTACATTACCTTTCATTCATTAAAGCATTTTCTTTACTATAGCACGTGATCACGCATCATACATACATCAAGGTAATAATTATTATCTTCGTCATCGTCTGTTTCGTACATTTCGCACATTTCGTACTTATCACACTTTTCGTACATTTATTATCTTTCTCTAGGTCCTGTACTTAACCCCCCCTAGAGCACCAAGCAATTCATCTAGGGTTAAGCGACAAGGTCCCCGTTTCGCACATATGGAGTGGTCACTAGGACAGACTCTCCCCTGTGTGTGTGAACTCTTATGGGTTCGCCAAGATCGCACGCTGCATAACACATAATAATTAGGAAATCGCACGTATTGGAGCAGTCGCCGAGACTGAACTCTTACTGAGTGTATGAACCCTTATGAGTTAGCCAAAATCGCACGCTGTAGACACACACAGTTGAGCTAACAACTCTCAATGAGTTGTGAACCTCCTTCCATTGCTTGCAAGGCTTTTCATTCGTTCATTATGTTCCACTTTCATTACCTTAAGTCTTTCACTTCGTTATGATAATACTTTAAGTTCATCATAATAATCACACCACGTAAAGTCATGCCATCATACGTAATATGAAACATATCTTACATAACATACATAATCATCAAACATCATCCATCACACATCATCATTCAAGTCACATCATACTACATCCATCACATCATCTATAACCTCAAAAGTCAACTTTCATTACCCCCGGGAACTTCCCAAGTCAAAGCCTACATTTCACTTTTTCCCCCAAAAATCGGAAAAATAATCTAAGTCTTAGGCGCATGGGCACTATGCAGGCGCATGGCCTTTCAGGCGCATAGGGAACACTTAGGCGCATGGCAAATTTTCAGGCGCATGGGCACTATTGGGGTGCATGGGCAACACTTAGTCATTTCTGGGCAATTCTAGGCGCATGGGCACTATGCACGCGCATGAATGCCTAGACGCATGGGCTTTCTAGGCGTCTGGACACTTAGCCAATTTCAGCCTAATTCTAGGCGCATGGATACTATTTGGGCGCATGGGATTTTTGGCGCATGGGACAGTTAGGCAGTTTCTAGCCGTTAGGCGCATGGGCCTGTTTCAGGCGCATGGGCAGCCAACACTTATAACCAACCATCATAATTTTTCCCAATCATCAAACTAACATGTTCTAAACTTATATCTTACATTCTAAGCATCATAACAAGAACATGGCATCATCATAAAGTCAAGAACACCCAAAATCATAACCCATCCGCATTCATACACATATAAACATACGGGTTCAATACCCATTTAAAAGTCCATACATGCATTTCCAGTCCCAAATCAGTTTAAAACAAGTTAAAAGGGGGTTCTGGAACTCACCATAGCAGCTCTTTGGGTATGACTTCCTTCAAAACCCGTTTACTACAACTTCAACACCTAGAAACCCACTTGAAACACATACCCGAACACATACAAACATGCATAAGCACACACCCGAGGATAAATCCGGTTAAGAACATCTTAAACACATGAATTCTTACCTTGAATTCGACTTTTGCACAGGTTCTTCAAAACACCCGAGAGTTTCAGCTCTTTTTCTTTCTCTCTCTCAAAAATCCGAATGATACAAAGTGTGTAGGAGATGATGGGCGGCCATCACCTTTTACTCATCAACTTTTCCAACTTTTTGAAGATTTTGTCCTTTTTACACATTTTACCCTTCAACTTGAGTAAAATATCTTTTCTTTCATTTTCTTCACCTTATTCTTCTTTCCTTGGCTCTTATAAATAACTGGGTGTTACACTTGGTCAATTACTTAAATCGACTAAGTGTAAGAAACATCTACGGATGAACATTTTGTTCCTCCGTAGATATGTTTCTTACTAGTAACAAACATCCAAAGATCATCTGCGGATGAACAATCAACTCTGGAGTTCAAGTGATCAAAGAGGTCAAGTGAAGACTCTTGCGGATGAGTAAACAACCTGCTCTGAGGATGAAAGTGAAGATTGTTTCGGAAGAACAAGATAGCTTCGGAAGAACAAGCCTCATGCGGAAGAACAAACATCTACGGAAGACCATAGTCCCGCGGAGTCCAAACACTTCTATTTAATAATACAAAGTGTTACAAGTCAACAAGTCAACAAGACAGCTCTGCGAATCCCAAGAAATCCGGTGTTTCCTTAACAGAAATACTTGTGCCTATATATATGGATACAAGGTTTCACATCAAAGGACGGCTACGAAAGCAAACTTCCAAGCAACATTACAATCACCAAACATCACATCAACTCACACAAAAACCCTAGCAGCCGTCACATCATCAAACACTAACATCAATATCACTCATTCATTATTTATTCATCAGTAATCATTAATTTGTTTTAATTGAAATACGTTTGAGTTGAATATTTGTCTGATCATTAATTGTTTTTCGTTCATTGCATTCATCCTATTGATTAATAATTATTGATTTTGAAATTAATACATATATTAAACCAAATTAACGTTGATTCCGCAAACGTTGACTTGACTTGAATTGACAATGATAATTCCTGATTGCGATCCAATGATTCACAGGTGGTATCAGAGCCAAGTGCTCATTGATTTAGATCGATTGATCTATCAGTGTTAATTGTGTTTAATTGTTTACTGAATTCTCTAGATTTTTCAGTTTTTACTGATCAGATCTATTTTTTTTCTTTTAAGCAAATAGTTTTTTTGTGATTTGTGATTCAGCAAGTACATAGTTTGATTAACTTGGATCTATAATCAAATCAATTGAATAGCAGATCTTAGTTATTGATCAACATTAATAAATTGTTCATCGAACAAATTCATTAGTTAAAGTCTTAGATCTTAACTAATCATGAGCAACTTTGGTGGATCATCTTACCAGCCTCCAAATTTGGAAACAAAAGCAGATTTTAAATTCTGGAAAATTAAGTTCAGGAATCATGTAAATTTTATAGATTCAGACTTATGGGTTTTAATGACAGAAGGTCCTTATATTCCACCCACTCTTGGGCCGGATTTTAATGACGATAATCAACCTATAAGTACAAAAAACCTGTCACCTGATGATATTAAGAAGGTTAAAGTTGATATTAAAGCATAAAGTTTGCTTAGTATGGCTTTACCAGAGGAAATATTAATAAGGTGTGAAAATTGCAAAACAACTAATTCCTTGTGGAAGATTCTTCATACACTCTGTGAAAGGAGTGATGAAATCCGAAGCATTAGGAAGGACACCCTTCGTTCACAATATGAAACTTTTCATCATATTGAGGGTGAATCAATTCCTCAACAACTCCATAGGTTTATGCAACGTGTTACAGAGATGAACATCATGGAGTTGAAATACACAAATGAGGAATTGAACAAGAAGATGCTTCATACTTTACCAGAAAGTTGTAAGCAAACTGTATCAATGTTCAAGAACACCATTGACCTTAAAGCAGTTGGTTTAGATACTCTAGTAGCTAAAGTTGAGGCTCTTGAAATGGATGAGAAATCAAGAAACAAGAGTGTGAGAACTCATGTAACACCATATCAGTTTAAAGAAACAAGAAGTGCTGGAAGTGCCTTTATTTCCAACAAATGATGGTGACAACTCTTGTACGTTTAGTAAAGATGAAGAGGAAGTAAGTTTCTATGCTTCAAACCTCCTAAGAAATCTTCTCAAAGTAAGTCAAGAAAAGAGAAAGGAAGACTTGATAATCAAAGAGATACATCATCAGAACCAGAGTCCATCACAGTCATTCTAGACTCTGAAGAACAAAAAGTAGCTTTTGCAGCTTTCAGTTCAAGTTTCAAGCTTACCTGGGAAGCTCAATAACCTCTGCAAACATGTGCCAACAAGACTTGGAAGAATTACCTCCAGATGTAGTGGCGGAGATGGATCTACAATGGCAAATGGCAATGATTGGCTATAGAGCCAAACAATATATTAGAAGAAACAAGAATTTGGTTGCTGCAAGTAAATCATCACGGATTGGTGTTGATAAATCCAAGGTAAGATGCTTCAAGTGCAATCTCTATGGACACTTCTCTAGAGAATGCAATCAACAAAATCCTGACTCAACTCAACAACAGCAACATCAGTCTAAACAAACATCATCATCTCAAAGATCATTCAGGCAACCACAAGTTACCAACTCATCCCCACAAGCCACTAATACATCAGCGAGAACAAGCAACTCAAAAGAATCTGGGCTGATCACTCTTCAAGATGGAACCTGTGATTGGAGTATTATTGAGAAGGAAGTCTTGGAAGAAAATCAAGCTTTAATGGCTCACATGGAAAACAAAGTTCCACCCATGGCGAGTGAGGTAGAAGACAAGTTATGTTCATCAATATGTGTTGAGGAAGTTGAAAGATATAGAGTCCATGCTCAACAACTGTCTGATAAAGTTAAACAAACAATGATTCTCAATGAATCACATTTAAGAGAACATAAATTATGTCAAATCAAAATTAACTCTTTACTGTTGATGCATGTATGTCCCTAGATCATGATTTGTAATGTAATAGATCTTGTCTGTCTGATTATGATGTAATTGTATCAATTAATAAAATGATATGAATTGTTTGTTACTTGTGATGTTTAATATTTCATTAATAAGTTGTGATTGAATTGATTGGGTTTATGAATGTTTGAATGATTGCACATTATGTTATATTAATTAAAACATTCAAACTTAACTTAATGAAGTTCTCATGCGAATGGCCCATGCGAATGGACCACACGCATGAATAACTTCATACGATTAACTCAATCGCACGACTGAACCAGGAGACTGGATCAGTCGTATGATTGACACATAAGATTGACTCAATCGCACGACTGAACACTCAGTCGTGCGGATGAATCAACCGCATGGTTCAATCGCACGACTGAACCATACTTATGGCCCAGTCGCACGATTGAACAATACTAACCTATAAATAGACCCAATTCGTGGGAAAACGTAAGCATTCATCCCATTACGATTCCAGACGTACCCTAGCCGTCCAGAAGCCTCCCAAATCGTTCTCCAAGTTCACAGAACACATCAGATCGGTTCCTAATCGATTTCTGACGTTGATTCAATTCTTGATTGATTCATCGTGTGTTCTCACTGATTGGATCGCCAATCAAATAGGATTCCGCACTATTTGAGTTGGTTTAACACGCAATCACTAGGTATTTCGTTCAAATACCAGGTCCTAACAAGTGGTATCAGAGCTTTGGCTCTTGATTTCGTGTTGATTCAATCAAGATTGCATAAAAGTTTGTGTTTTTGCACGAAAAACGCAATCTTTAGCATCAAAAGTGATCTTGGACGTTCCCTGCTCATCGAAGTTCAGTTTCTACGGACTTAGGCGATTTGGACTTGCGAAATTTCGAATTTTTACGGCTGAAACCCGTCAAACCTAGAAATTTTCGCAAAACAGCAGCTTCAGTCGCACGAGTGACCCATTCGCACGACTGGACTCCATTCGCATTGCTCATTCGCACGATTGGACCTAGTCGCACCCTTCATTCGGCCGACTGAACCGTTCGTTCGCATAGCTCATACGCACCAGATTCATTCGCACGACTGAACCATTCGCCCTGTTCAGTCGCACGGTTGAACCAATCGCAGAGTTCATACGCACGATTAGACCATTCGCATCCTTCAGTCGCATCAGTTAAAGTTTATTTGATTAGATCTAAGTTTATTAGCCATGGAAGATCAGATGTCAGCCTTTACTGCTGGGAAGGACTCAAGGATTCAGAACCTGCTGTTGCTTGAGAGTGAGGTGGGTAATCACAATAAACCACCAAAGCTCTTGACTTTAGATGAGTTTCCCCACTGGAAACAACGTTTTGAGATCTACCTCAATGGAGTAGATCCTAATCTGTGGGAAGCTATCGAGGTCGGTTATAGTACACCGGTGGGAGCAGATGGAGTTAAAGTTAACGTTAAGTGGGATGACCGACGCACAGAAAGTAAAGTACAATGCAGAGAAAAGGGTTTATGCATTGATCACTCAGTCTATCCCCAAAGACATATTCCACCAGTACTCAGAGAACAAGCAGTCCAAGAAACTGTGGGATGAGCTAGAGAAGAGATATGATGGGAATGCATCATTGAAGGCAATCAAGGCAAAGGAGTTAAAGAAGGAATTCGATAACTTCTCATCGATTGGTAATGAGAGTTTAGATGAAGTCATAGACAGATTCTACCACTTGATGAGCGAGTTGCATACACATGGAGTGGAAACGACTATGGAAGAGAAAGTAAGCAACTTCGCAGACGGATTGCCTGATAAGTGGGCTTCATTCGTGTCTAATCTTAGACAGAATGGAATGCTTATAAAGCTGGATATAAATGACTTCATTCTCAAGCTGCGTGAAGAAGCACTAAGGATGAAGTATAGAGCACAGAAGTCTTCGTATACACAAAACCCAGCTTTATACAACGCCACGCCTCAAGCTAAGACATCTGGAGCACCTCTCCAGACAGCATTTGTGTCTAGCTCGTCAGGTCCTTCACATGCTTCTCCTTCTGGATCAGACACGTCAGGGTCGTCATGTACCCACTATATTGGATCAGAAGCAAGTGCTACCAAATTGAAGACCGAGAACCTCGGTAATGTGACCGTAGAAGTAGCACGAGAGCATATGGATCTTCTAGCCGCAGTAGTTCATTCATATGATGGACTTGTTGCTGGGAAGATTGGAAACTGCCATCTGGCAGATGAGGACTACGAGCAGGTAGATGAAATGGAGCTTGAAAGAATGGATATAATGTGGGCCTTAGCTAGCGCTGTCCGAAGGGCGAAGAAGTTTGTTAAGAAGACAGGACAGAATTTGATAGCTACTAAGGATCCACATTTGGCTTTGACAAGAGCAAAGTGACCTGCTTCAACTGTGGAGAGAAGGGGCACTTCAAGAGAGAATGTGTCAAGCCAAAGAAGACGGGTAATGGGAACCCGTTCTCATCCTTTACTCGCCAAGACAAGCAAGCTTCCAGTTCTACTTCATCAAACAAGGACCCAAAAGCCTTGACTGCTCATGATGATGAAGGACAGGATTGGAGTTTTAGGTTTGTCTCACCAGAATCTAACATTGCCAGTGTTGAAGATATTGATGATGATTCTGCGAGTGAAGGTGATCTAGCAGTTGAATATAGCGATGTCACACAGTGAAGAAACAACTGCAGCTGAGGTCAGTTACAAGCCAAAGGAGGAGACTTCCACGTCAGAAACAGAAAAGTCAGAATCACCAGAACCAGAGACGTCTGATGCTGCGTTGATGGCTAACTCTTCTGAAACAACACAGGTAAGTACAACTGACCAAATGTTTAATAATCATGCTTGTTCTAACTGTGATATGTTTAGGAATAGCATTGATGAAAAATTTGCTAGGTTATTAGATCACAATGATAACTTAGTAAAAGATTTACAACTATGCACTGAGGCCAATAGAGTTCTAAAACAAAATGAGCATAGTTATAAAGAAAAGATAGACCTATTGACTAAACAACTTAGGGAAACCGAAGTAGTTGCCTTTAACCAAGCAAATGACATTAGGTACTATCTAAACTCCCTAGAGGACACTAAGAAGCAAAAGGCAGTTCTAGAAGTAGAAGTTAACTCCTTAAAACAGAAACTGCATAGTTGGACTAGTTCTTCACACATAGTTCAACACTTAGTGAGAGAAAGGAATAATGGGGAGGGATTAGGCTACAAAGTGGTTCCACCACCACCTGAGACCTTGATGAACACCAAGTCTAAACCAGTAAACAACAACCCCATCAAGGATCATGTGGTGACCACTCCTCTTGTTACTGATCCAGACACATCATGTTCATCTACTGAATCTGGACAGAAACAAAAGGAGGCCACTTCAAAGGCAAAGGGTAAATTGCCTTGTGTTAATCTGGAAAATGAATTTGAAAAAGTTAACTTAAAGTCAGGGTCAAACAGAGTCAAATCAGAACCTAAAAGGACTTCAAACGTTAATTTTTCACATGCTACAAGTCAAAAACCAGTTAACCAAAAAGTGGAACAAGTTAAACAGGTTAAAACAGTTTAATTTGTTAAACCAGAGAAAACATCAAACATGCAAGAGTCAAAACCTAAAGTGATTGATGTTACTAAAGTGTCACGCATTTCTCCACAAAGAAAGTCTACTCATAAAGTTGATAGCAGATTGTGCTACAACTGTGGAGAATGTGGACATATTGCTTCCTATTGTCCTTTCTATCAGACACCTAGGAAGAAGATTGATCTTCAGGACTCTAGACCTAGGTCTTCTAAGAGGAGTTCTCTAACTCCACCTAGAAGATCTAGTGAACCTAAAGTCCAACCTGTAAGCCAGACGACTGTTTATCATAAACAGGCATTGCACAAATCTGGCTTATGGAAAGAGAAGTCATCCTGTGTGTCTGATACTGATGACAAGAAGGAATCTGAGCTACCCTCACCCTCTAAGGGTCAATGGGTAGAGTTTATGATGTGTGATGCCTCTGGGAAACCCAAGACAGTAAAGGCTTGGGTTCCTAACCTAAACTAATACATTTACTTGATATGTGCAGGGTGTTCGGTATAGCGCTGAGACTAACACGTGGATTATAGACAGCGGAGCATCCAGGCACATGACAGGAAATAGAGCCCTTTTATCAAACGTCAAACAAATAAAAGGAGGGCATGTTTCCTTTGCAGGAAACAAGGGAGGATACATCACAGCACAGGGAGAAGTGGGAAATCAGAAAGTTAAGTTTGATAAGGTGAACTACGTTCAACAACTTCAGAATAACTTACTTTCTGTTTCCCAAATCTGCGATAAAGGATTTAAAGTCATCTTCGACAACAAGAAGTGTTACGTGCTGAAGAAAGACTATATGATCCCAGAGGACCAAGTTCTGATGACTGCTTCAAGATATAAGGACCTTTATGTCTTGGATCTGTCAACAGCTGCTCCAACGGATCATGAGGTGCAGTGCTTTCTATCTAAAGCTACTGAGAAGGACTCAATCTCCTGGCATAGGAGAATGGGACACATTAGTCAAAGGAAGATGAATCACTTGATTCAGAAGGATTTAGTGAGAGGAGTAAATGTCAAGAACTTCCAACTTCCTGACTTTTGTGTAGCTTGCAAGAAAGGCAAACAGACAAAGAAGTCTCATAAGGAAAGAAAGTTCATTCAATAGAACTTCCTCTTGAACTTCTTCACATGGATCTGTTTGGTCCAGTCAGTACAAGGAGCATTGCAGGCGATTTGTACTGTTTTGTGGTCACTGATGACTACTCAAGGTTCACTTGGGTAATGTTTCTGAAATCCAAATCAGAAACATTTGAGTCATTCAAGGAATTAGTCACCACTCTGGAATCTCTCTACAAGCTAAAAGTTAGACAAGTACGCTCAGACAACGGGACAGAATTCAAGAATCAATGGATGGAGGCATACTGCAAGGAAAAGGGAATTGTTCATCAATTCACTTCAGCCTACACGCCTCAGATGAATGGTGTTGCTGAGAGGAAAAATAGAAGCTTGATAGAGACTGCACGGACTATGCTGGCTGACTCGAAACTGCCTATCCAATTCTGGAATGAGGCAGTAGCAAATGCATGTTATACACTGAATCGAGTCCTAATAGTCAAGCGCCACGGAAAGACATGTTATGAGCTACTACAAAGACGCAAACCGAATTTGGAGTATCTTGAACCTTTTGGCGCGCCGTGTACACTTCTGAAGAAGACACAAGAAGGAAAATTCAGCGAGAAGGCAGATGAAGGAATCTTTCTAGGATACAACATACCGAATAAGCGAGTTTACAATAACTCAACGGGTCTTGTAGAAGTGTGGTGTAATGTCGACGTTCAGAGATATACCACGCCACCTACAGGCAAAGGACCTGCCTACTTCTTCGATTATGATGGATTCTTCAAATCCTTCAACATACCTCTCTCTCCCTCGGATGATGAGTTAGCTACTAGGATGATGTATGATATTCTGAATACACCATCTAGCACACAGGGAGAATCATCTACTCAGTCAGGGGGAGTAGTCGACGACAGTGACTCCTCCTCTGAAGATGAAACTGAAGCAGATGACCAGAACAGTCAGGAGGAACAGGTTCCAGTTCCTGAAAGTCCACAAGCATCTACGAGTGATGCACCTTCGACTTCAGAACCTCAAACTCCAACTACCTCAGATGCAGAACAAATGTTCATAATCTTGGTTCTGAGGTGGCTGTTCCTACTACTCCAGGATCACGACTAAACGTCTATCATCCCCTTGACAATGTTATTGGGGATGTCAGATCAGGAGTACAAACCCGAAATCAGTTATACTCAGCTGATTACGCCTCGGTTATGGAGAAAGGATACATTCATGATGGTGCTTATCGATGTTTTGTCTCGCAGGTTGAGCCAAAATATGTCAGTGAGGCACTAAATGATGAGGCGTGGGTGAGTGCCATGCAAGAAGAACTTCTGCAGTTTAAGAAGTTAGGTGTATGGACTCTGGTTGATAGAACTAAAGGTGCTAAAGTCATTGGCACTAAATGGGTACTAAAATGCAAGAAGGATGACCAAGGGGTCATTATCAGGAACAAAGCTCGACTGGTGGTTCAAGGTTTTCGCCAAGTCGAGGGAATTGACTACAATGAGGTGTTTGCACCCGTGGCAAGGATGGAAGCTATTCGTATCTTCCTTGCCTATGCATCGTACATGAAGATCAAAGTCTACCAATTAGATGTAAAGAGTGCATTCCTTCATGGGGAAATCAGGGAAACAGTCTATGTAAGTCAACCCGAGGGTTTTGAAGATCCTTATCATCGGGATAGAGTTTACAAGCTCGACAAAGCTTTATATGGGCTTCATCAAGCTCCTCGAGCTTGGTATGAGAAACTCTCAACTCATCTTGTGAAACACGGCTTTCGCAGGGGAGTAATTGACTGTACACTGTTTATTAAAGAAAAGGATGGCGACCTACTGCTTGTACAGATATATGTTGATGACATAATCTTCGGGTCAAAGAACGAAGAGTTATGTAAAGAGTTTGAAGCAGTAATGAAGAAAGAGTTTGAGATGAGTGCTATGGGGGAGATGAAGTTCTTTCTCGGGTTACAGGTGGATCAAACACCTAATGGAATCTTTCTACATCAGACCAAGTATGTAGGAGACATTCTCAGTCGCTTTGACATGGAGAATGCTTCTGCTGCTGGGACTCCACTTGCTACGAATCATGATATAGCACCTGATGAGAATGGAGATCTAGTAGATGCCACTATGTACCGAGGAATGATCGGATCCCTCATGTATCTCACTGCCTCAAGACCTGATATTATGTATGCTACATGTCTATGTTCAAGATATCAGGCTAAACCAAAGGTCAACCATCTGATCGGGGTCAAGAGGATTTTTCGTTATCTGAAGGGTACACCCACACTTGGATTGTGGTATCCTCATGATGATGACTTTGAGCTTACCGCGTATAGTGACTCGGATTACGGGGGCTGCAAGATGAACTACAAGTCTACATCAGCAGGGGTGTCAATTCTTTGGGAGAAGATTAGTTACCTGGCAGTGTAAGAAGCAGACATCGGTTGCATTGTCAACCTGTGAAGCCGAATATGTTGCTGCTGCAAGTTGCTGTTCACAAATCATCTGGATTCAACAGCAAATGCGGGATTACGGTTTAAAATTCTCATCTACTCCTATTTTTGTTGATAACTCTGCTGCAATTGCAGTAACTAAAAATCCGGTCCAACATCCTAAGACCAAACACATCGGTATTAAATACCATTTCATAAGAGATTGCTTTGAAAAGAACTTAATTGATGTGGTTAAAATTAATACTGATTTTCAACGCGCTGACCTCTATACTAAAGCCTTTGATAAACCACGTTTTCAATATTTATTAGAGGTCAACGGCGTTAAAAAGAAAAGTGAGGTAATTCCTGATGATGAAAATGTGTAGTCCGATGTAGTTTAGTTAAATTTATTTTATTAATTTGATTTGTCTATTTGATTTTATTTTTATTTAAACTCATGTTATTTTGCTGTTTATTAAAATCCTAAAATAATTAAACCAGAAATGATTTTAGTATTTTAGGGGGAGAATATGTCAGCAAGTTAACATTAAAAAAAAAAAAAAAAAGAGGGAGAAGGAGTAGCTAGCTGAAATAAGGTAGATTGTGTCTGTGATACCGATTCAATACCTTTGGAAAATGATAGTACACAGGAACAAATCAAGAGGGACTTTAAAATTTAAGTTTTAGAAAGATGCAAAAGTTCAAAGTATAAATCTGTGTAGTCTAAGCAATACAAAAAGGAAGATGATAGAAAACTGGCAACTCCTAAGGTGACACAAAGAAAGTAGACTTAGAGGCTGCTAGACCATATATATGTTGGTAGATTCAACACAATAGACAAATAGACCTGATTGGTGATCTCAAGATAAAACTAAGTTGTTCAACTGACTGTGGGCTTCCATCTTATCACTGGTTAACACAATCAACAATATTCCAATAAGGGGTAATGAGCAATTAAACGCCACAAATGTGTGCGGATGACCATAATTAGAGCAAAGCAAGAAAAAAATGAAAGACAAATGCAATAAAGCTAATGACTTATGTTGTTGGTGCATTTTGTGCAAAATAAAATAAGCTGCTCTAACAAGGAGATAGGTTGTGTGCCTCTCTGCTGTGCGATGGCACTGACCTGAGGATAAGCATAACCTAGATATTCTAGAATTCATTGTTGTTTGCCGCCTCTCTGCTGTGCGATGGCACTGACCTGAGGACAGGCTTCTCTTTGAAAGCTCTAAGAATAGTCTCTTCTTGTAATAATACCCGTAGACCGCTCAAAACCTGAGGAATGTTGAATAATGGGATAAGGTTAAATAAACCAGTCACCAGTCTGTGTCAAAAGTCTGTGTATGGATTTAAGTGGACAAACATACTGACAATCATTGTGGCTACATTCTCAAAGGTTCAAATCAATGTGAAAATCTAAGAGTTTCAGTATGATTTCCTTATGTTGCTAACGACTCTGGATGAACACCGAGAACTTGAGCATCAAAAGGTTTAATAACTAGTCCCAAATGATTTGAATTGCCTGTATGATTCCAAAAATTGAATTGGTCCAGATATGATCAATCTAAGTTGAAGCTATCTACTCCCGAACCAAATCCCGTAGATATCAATCTCTGGATTTATCTCTCACAAAAAGCCAAAAATATGTCTGTTTATGTAATTAGTTTAAAGTCTTAAATTAGTTAGTCGTTTTTAATTTTAATTTTAGTCAAGTGTCGGGCTACATCAGGAAAATCAGAAGGAATCAACTCACTAAAAGGGTCATGTCTGAGATGACCATATGTGCTTTGAAAGGTTAAATAGTCACGTCTGAGGTGACAAAGTGTTTTTAAAAGGGTCACGTCTGAGGTGACCAAAGTGGTTAAAAAGATCACGTCTGAGGTGATCAAAGTGTTTTCAAGATAAAAGGATCATGTCTGAGATGATCAAAGGCTCATAACGTTAATTTAATTAATCTAAAAGAGTTAAAAGTAAATTGGTAAAAATGGCAGAAAATTAACTAAGTATGACCCATTCGCACGAATGGACCATACGTATGGGCTAACCATACGAATGAAGTCCATTCGCACGAATGAACTATGAGTATGGACCATCCAACCGAATGGACCATACGATTAGTCCAGTCGGAGGATAAGTGCGAACGAGTGAGTCAGTCGCACGACTGAACTTCAGTCGGACGACTGGAGAAGGGCGACTGACCCAATCGCACGACTGAGTCCCACTCGCACGACTGAAAGGTGCGTATGAACTCAGTCGCACGATTGGATCTAGGGTTGGTATAAATAGAGGTGGAGTCGGTCGCAGAGACTCATCACCCTCAAATCGCCCCTAAATCGCACTCCTACCGTTACTCTGCCAAAATTTGATTTGCCTTAGTTTTCTCGTTGATTGTGTGTTACTGACGTTCGCTAATCATCTACAGGTATTTTGAAGTCTTCTTCATCAAAAACAGAAGATTGGAACCCTAATTGGGTTGTTCGACTGTGAAATGCGAACCGAGACAAGAAACCCTAATAACCTATTAAAACCTAGCAAATGTTAAAATTAAGTTAAATAGGTTATAGTAATGAGAATGCGACACTAAAGAACCGGTTAATGAGTTATAAAAGACTTAGTTTTGAAGATTCGACGATTGACGACTGAACACCTGAGACAGACGACTGGTCGTCCGGATGAACTTCAGTCGCACGACTGAAGGGAGCGATTCACTTAACCGCACGACTGAACCATGCGAATGAGACTCAGTCGCACGACTGGTGTAACCGCATAAGAGTACATGCGCATGAGTCCAGTCGCACACTCAGTCGTGCGCATGAGGTCATTCGCACGTCTGAACTCAATCGCACGATTCAGTCGCACGACTGTCTTCAGTCGTACAACCTCAATCGCATGACAGATAGTTTTTATTCAAAGTCTAAGTGTTGCATTATACTCTTAGCCAACGGAACTAACGTTTATATTGTTATGTGTTACAGATGGCGAGTCGAGATGGAACATGAGCACCAAGCACAACATATGTGCTCACCTGGATTGACATCCAGGAACGCAGCTGACTTCACAGGCATTATTACATTTCTGCAGAGATCCAGGATCGCTCATGCTATATCTACTCCATGCACACCATACAGATCAGTGCAGCAGGCCTTCTGGGAAGGCGCGTCTGTAGATAGATCCACTGAGCCTCATTGCATCAGGAGCTCGATTTTTGGTGAGGCTATCACTATATCAGAGGAGGATCTGAGGATTGTACTACAGTTTGGGGACGATGCTGATTGTCCCTACTCGTCTACACCCCCTCACTGTCAGAGGATGTTTCATGAGAGCCAAGTACTCTGGGGACATCAATGCTGGGGTACTCAACAAGAGTAACCTCTGTCCCCAGTTTAAGTACCTTGCGCACGTTGCTGAAGTGTATAGCATCCAGGAAGGGAGGTTTGATGAGCTTTCCGACCAGATCCAGAACGCGTATGCTGCGTTGGTGCTGAACCACCGTTCAGCTTCTCCAAGATGATATTCACCTACCTGGTGGAGAACATCGAGGGGAAAGGGAAGGAAGGCTTCTGTATGTACCCCAGATTTCTACAGATGATCATTGACCAGAAGCTTCCCTCCCTGCCGAAGGAGAAGGAGGATGCTGTTGTTCTTGAGGTTATGGACGACACTACACTCGGCCGGATGAAGGTATACAGGGGGAAGCAGGTGAAGCCCCCTGTCAGGAGGTTGTTTGGGCATCTGGCCCGTGCTGATTATGTGGCGCCAGCCAAGAGAAAGTGGCGCCACGAGGACAGTGATCGGATGTGAGCATATTGCCATACCAGATACTGACTCTGATGATGATGATAGCGGCGACGCCGGGGATGATATGCCTGCCCCATCTAGAGGCACTGATTCAGACGTTATTCCCCCGGGGTCAGCCACTGCCGAGAGGAGGTCGCTGAGATGGCCGGTTTCCATCAAGAGTTTGTGGCTGGTGATATAGAGGAGGAGGAGTCAGATGAGGAGCCCCTCACCAGGACTGTGGGAAGTAAAGTTGTTCCCACAGACCACGGGCTTAGGGTGGTTGGTGAACACCCTCGGGACTCCTCAGAGAGAGAGACTGACCCGAACTATGTTCCGGGTTCAGTGGGCAGAGCTGCAGGGGGAGCATCCACTTCCACCGGGACTAGGAGGAAGCGGATGGCTCAACCCCATGGATTGAAGAAGAAGAAGCGTCGCCTGACCTTCGTCACTACTGCTGCCACTACTTCCACCACCACAGCTACCACTACCACCACTACTGACATACCACCCATCACCACAGCCACCACATCCACTACTCCCACTACCACATCCACCACCTTACCTACCACCACTGTATCCTTCCCATCCACCACCAGACCATTCACACCTACTTCACCAGCATCAGCCCACCGACCCATATTCACCACTGCCACTGCCACCACCACCACACATCATGCTGGACCTTCAGCCCAGCCTTCACATGCTTATGGATTCACTCTACCTCACATCGGGGTAGAGGAGCAGCTCTCAGCGCTAAACCGTATGGTGATGCGTCTGCTGCTGCGAGATGAGGAGAAGGCGGCGCAGATCCGCCAGCTGACCGACCTGACTGCTGCCCAGTCTCAGCAACTGGCAGAGCAGGCTCGGGTGATCGACCAGCAGAGAGTCGAGGTGTCCCAACTCCAGGACATGCAGGCTCAGTCCGTCAAACGTATAGAGGAGTTGGAGACGACCAACAAGACTATTATGCTGAGGCTGAAGGGGTCGAAGGATGAGCCCCTGAAGCTAAAGGAAGGTGACGGGGATGATGGAGATGGATGATGATGATGAAGATGATGATGATGATGAGGAAGATGATGATGATGAGGAGACTGAAGAAAGACAGGACAGAAGGAGTGATGATGATGACGAAGCAGAAGGAGGGGATGCGGCTGCATCGGCCTCTGCTTCAGGTCAAGAGCGGAGATCTAAGCATCGACAGGACCAGTCATCCACTACTTCTGCTCCTCCGAGCGACACGCCCCAGATTCAAGACAAAAGTACTGATTAGATGTCTTATGTATTTATTTATTTTGTACTTGAATCATGTAATGAAAAACAAGTGTATTAAATGTTTATATATTAAGTTAATATAAGTCTGTTTGATTAATTACTAATGGTTTATGTGTTGAATGTTTATATCAAACAGATCCAAACTTTCAAAGGGATGAGTTTGACTTTGCTCCCCTTCAAATGGTCAAGACTCAATTAACCATGATTCTTGACCTACAAGGGATAGTGAGACGGTCTGTGAGTTATACCCCTGAAGAAGGGGAATAATTCATGACCTGTCTGATGAGCAACTGGCAGAGATGTTCAGACTCAATCCCGATGAAATAGTCAAGGACGCTCCAACAGTTGATTCAACCAGTGATGAGGAACTGAATGACATTGATGAAGTTGAGGTTGAAGACATTACTGCAGAAGAGTACCTCAGTATGCTGACGCCGAGGGAAATGTGGTCCCCAATCTGGGTGAATCCCTAGTCAGTGATACTTTTGAGGTACTAGACAAGATGGAGCAGGAAACGGAAAAGACTGAAGGAACAGCCCAAGCCTCCAATGATGACGTAGATATTCGCAAGGCTGAGTGGGCTGCCTGTTTTGAAGAAGTAAGAGCCCAGCGTGCTGCACCAAAGAGAGATGCCTACACCAAGCTCTACAGAGTCAAGAAACACCATAAGGTGTCAGGCAGGATTATCTCATGGGCTTATTTTGAAGACCTTAACGCTTATGCAGTTAAGAGGGAGCAGGGCATAGAGTACTTCAGGTTCCCACATGATCTGAAGACTCTACCTGGTTTTGAGCTCAACCAGCTGGCTAAACTAAAGCTGCTGTATGCTGACCCAAGAAAGATGTCAGGCTGGTTTGAGGCTGCCCTGAAGAAGGAGTACCACACCAGATGGGTTAACTTCAGACCACAACAGCCTACGAGGTATATAAGAAGGTCTGAGGTTGATGCCATTACTGGCAAACCAAAGATTGTGCTGAAGTGGAGTCCTCCGCCACTATGTCGAGAATCCCTCTCAGGGAAATGCCACAGGACTTCACTCCACACTTCAAATGGTGGTACTATGATTGGAGAACCGCTGAAGCTGTCATAGTGTTGAATAAAGAGGGCCAAATGGATACTATCAGGGTATTCGACCCGATGTGGCTAACCAACTTGTCTGCTAATGATGTCTACACATTATACAAGTGGCCACTGTTCTATGACACACAAGATATTGTACAAGCCCTCAAGTTCCAAAATGTTATACGACTTTGCTTTGCGTTGAGATACACGCAGGAGTCACTAAAGAGGAGAAGTACAAGAAGTATAAGGAGGTGATGCAGAAGACAAGAGATTAGATAGATCTAGGTCCAAGGGGGAGTTTGTTGATGCATGTATGTCCCTAGATCATGATTTGTAATGTAATAATCTTGTCTGTCTGATTATGATGTAATTGTATCGATTAATGAAATGATATGAATTGTTGTTACTTGTGATGTTTAATATTTCATTAATGAGTTGTGATTGAATTGATTGGGTTTATGAATGTTTGAATGATTGCACATTATGTTATATTAAATTAAAACATTCAAACTTAACTTAATGAAGTTCTCATGCGAATGGCCCATGCGAATGGACCACACGCATGAATAACTTCATACGATTGACTCAATCGCACGACTGAACCAGGAGACTGGATCAGTCGTATGATTGACACATAAGATTGACTCAATCGCACGACTGAACACTCAGTCGTGCGGATGAATCAACCGCATGGTTCAATCGCACGACTGAACCATACTTATGGCCCAGTCGCACGATTGAACAATACTAACCTATAAATAGACCCAATTCGTGGGAAAACGTAAGCATTCATCCCATTACGATTCCAGACGTACCCTAGCCGTCCAGAAGCCTCCCAAATCGTTCTCCAAGTTCACAGAACACATCAGATCGGTTCCTAATCGATTTCTGACGTTGATTTCAATTCTTGATTGATTCATCGTGTGTTCTCACTGATTGGATCGCCAATCAAATAGGATTCCGCACTATTTGAGTTGGTTTAACACTCAATCACTAGGTATTTCGTTCAAATACCTGGTCCTAACATTTACAATAGGATTTAGATAAAATTGTTTCAGAAAATTACCGTCTAAAGCACAAGTGAGCATCTGACAGAAGGCGATGCAACAATAGGAAAGGAGGTAAAGCCTCAGAATTTAGGTAAACAAGAAGAAAGTAATTGGATTTGCCAAAGAATCCGGAGGAGATGATTGCAGATGGTTTTGACATGAAAAATCCACATTACTAATGATGTTACTTCAGTAGTTATGTTCTATTTGCATAGGAAACAATCACATGACATATGACTGCTACTTCAACAAAAACTATGCTATCTGCAACAAAAATAACCTCAAAGCAGGATTATTTCAACAAAAAGAATAAGAAAAAGGCACAAAGAAGATAAAACATCACGAAAGTTGAGATCAGGGGAACACTCAATCCAATGATTATGAAACAAGTTCAACAATCAGACGTCTGAACTAAACAAAAGCCAAAATCCAAAGAAACGACATCCAGTGATGTTCATCCTTTTTGAAAGAAACAAACAGTTTCCCAGCATCAAAAACACCTCATAAAAGGTTGGATTGACTGGAAAAGGAAACAAAGGCTGGGATGATGCTTCTGATAATTTTGAAAAAAGGAACACTGTACACTCATTCAAAAAAAATAGGTAGTGAACTTCAACAATCAAGATTCATTGTCAAAATCAAAGCCTCAAACCAACTAAAAATAAGGGAATGAAGAAAGAGATTGAGAAAAAACCAGGACTCAGTTTCAACAACCTAATCTTCCGCAGAATCATCCTCACCTCAAACATCTCAGAATGAACAAACAAAACTAAAATAATACTGAAACTTAAAAAAAAACACTATTCATGAAGGAGTAACACTTTTAGACAGGCTGCAATCCCAATATTCATTAAGGCTTGGTGTAAACTCTAACTGATGTCCTTCTGTGTGTAGGGACAATCTTGAGAGTCACAACAAGGGTATGTTGACAGTGGTTTGTTCTAGGCATATGACAGGAAACTGTTAACTTCTCCGTGACTTCAAACTAAAAATGCTTCTTATGTTGCATTTGGTGGGGATAAGAAGGGAGGAAAATGTTGGTGAAGAATGGTAACAAATGGTCTGCTCATGTTTGAGAAAGTAAGCTATGCGAAATTTACGTATAAGTTATTGAGTGGGTCTCCAATTTGTGATTAAAAATATACTATAATGTTGATAACACTCAACTGCTACCATTCTTAAGCCCAGGTTTTCTGTTCCAGTAGATGGGTTCCTTCTTAAAAAACATCAAGAAAAAGGAACACTTATGTTTTTTGACATGAACAACACCTCACTCACCAAGACAGGAACATGCCTCCTATCTAAATCATAGAAGATGAATCTCAATTGTGGCATAGAAGGCTTGTCCATTCTAACTGAAGAAGATTGGAACAAATTGGTGAAAAATGCTTAGTCCATTGGACTGCCAAAGAAAGAGTTTCATTGCTCAACTCATGTGTCTTCTTGTTACAAAGGAAAACACATAGGGTCTTATTAAATCCAAAATATCAATACAAATACTACACCACTCAAATGCTTCACATGGAGCTGTTTGGTCTACCAATGTGATGAGAATGGGAAGGAAATAGAAAATATGTTTGGTGATAAGTGAGATTCACTAGATTTACATGGGCTTTTTTAAACAAAAGAGTGAAACATCAGAAAACATAATGGACTTTGTCATCAAGATTAAGAATCAACTTGATGTAAATGTTAAAATTTTTAGGAGTGACAATGGTACTGAATTTGTCAATTGTGACTTGGATTCCTGTTAGGATCGTGTATTGGACGAAATACTAACTGATTAACGTGTATACCGAATCAAATAGTGCGGAATCCTATTTGATTGGCGATCCAATTAGTGAGAACGCACGTGGAATCAATTATGGATTGAATCTAAACGTTAAGAACGATATTGAATCGATCTAGTGCGATCTATGAACTTGGAACAGGTTCTTAGAGGTCTCTGAACGGCTAGGGTACGTCTGGAGTCGAAGTGATCTGAATTGTTACGTTTTTCCACAAATTAAGTGGTATTTATAGGTTGGGTTTCTCATTCGGGCGACTGAACCATTAGTATGGTTCAGTCGTGCGATTGAGCCATGCGGTTGATCCATTCGCACGATTGAGTGTTCGGTCGAGCGACTGAGCCAATCTCATGTTACACTCGTGCGACTGATCCAGTCTCCTGGTCAGTTGTGCGACTGAGTCATTCGCATGAAGTTGTTCATGCGTATGGTCCATTCACATGGGCCATTTGCATGATAACTTCATATTACTAAGTTTGAGTTGTAATAAATTGTCATTACATTATTATATAATTCAAACAACCACAAAACCTATATAATCAAGTTAATATGCGTTAAAACAACTCATTAATGAAATATTAAACATTATAAACACAACCCAACATTTTCATTTAATTAAGACCCAACTATACATAGGTAAGACACTAAAAACATATTACATGAGTTCAGAAACTAGGGACACATGTACTACAAAACTCCCCTTGACCTAGTTTCATCTAACGTCTTACCTTCTTCATAACCTCTTCATACTTTTTGTACTTCTCTTCTTTTGTGACTCCTGCGTGTATCTCAACGCAACGCAGAGTCTAAACATTCTAAAACTGTAGAGCTTGTACAATATCTTGAGAGTCATAGAATAGAATAGTGGCCACTTGTATAATGTGTACACATCATTGCAAACAAGTTTGTGAGCCACATCGGGTCAAGTACCCTGATAGTATCCATTTGCCCTCTTTGTTCAAGACTATGACTGCCTCTCCTGTCCTCCAATCATAGTACCACCATTTGAAGTGTGGAGTGAAGTCCTGTGACATTTCCCGTAGTGGGATGTTAGACATGGTGCCGGAGGACTCCACTTTAGCACTTTTCTTGGTTTTCAGTTTGGCATCAACCTCAGACCTTCTGATATACCTCGTTGGTTGTTGAGGTTTACAGTTTGACCCATCTGGGTGGTACTCTCTCTTAAGAGGGCTGCTTCAAACCAGCCAGACATCTTGCGTGGATCAGCGTTTAAAGCAGTTTCAGCTTCGCTAATGGTTAAGCTCAAATCCAGGCAGAGTCTTCAGGTCCATGTGAGAACTGAAGTACTCGATCCCTTTCTCACGTTAACTACATTCAACGTTGAGATCTTCACAAAATATGTCCATGCTATGATTCTGCCCGACACCTTGTGATTTTCTTCACTTTGTACAGCTTGGTATAGACAGTCGACTTTGACGCACTGCGTTGGGCTCTTATTTCTTCAAAGCATGTAGCCCACTCTGCCTTTCTGATATTAACTTCAGCATCGGAGGCTTGGCCTTATCTTCCGTCTTGTTCGACCCTTGTTCCAGTTTGTTCCAGAGTCTCCAAGGTTCACTGACTAGATTGTCTCCCTGATTGGAATGCCACCCTCATTGTCAGTGTACTCTGGATAATGCTGGTCAGTGACATCTTAAATCTTGATTTCATCCACATCGTTGAGCTCATCGTCACTTTCTACATGGACTGTTGGAGCGTCTTTCATGATCTCGTGGACACTGAGTTTGAACATTTATGCTATTTGCTTGTCAGTGAGATTGTGAATGATCTCTCCTTCTTCAGGAGTGTACATCACCGATCTCCTTACTATACCCTACAGATCAAGAATCAACGTGAGCTGAGTCCTGATCTGTTGGAGGGGAGCAATATTATATTCATCCCTCTGAAAGTTTGGATCTGTTTGATTTAGACATTCAACACGACAATCATTAGTTAATTATCAAAACAGAAACATCAACATTTAATATAAACATTCATTACATTAATGTGATACAAGTTTCAAATACATATGATTTAAATAACAAAAAACAGCAAAGTAGTACTCTTGTCCTGGATCATATGCTCTTCTGCTGACATGGCGGTTGTGGAGGCACCTTGATCTTGTGCTTTCTTCGTCCTCCTCTCACTTGCAGGTGTGGCACCCACAGCAGATGTGTCATCTTCATCATCATCAACGTCATCATCACCAACATCATCACCAACATCAGTATCATCCTCAATGTCATCACCATCGTCGTTATCATCATCACTATCATCATCACTATCATCTCCATCTCCATCCTTGAAAATTAATGGTTCTTTATCATTAAGTGATTAATAAAAGGTTACTAAATGGATTAATGATTTTAATAAAAGGGGTTTTATTTAAAAGTGAACCATATGGTAATTTGAAAGCATGCAAATACAAGGTACACAGAGTTTTCTAAACTAGTATTATGAAAACTTAAAATTTCTTTTATAAACAAGTTTAACACCATGTTTTTGCACAACACTTGAGTCACTTGGAAACTCTTAATAGGATAAAGGTAACCAAACCATTTTGAGGGAACTTGTGATTTGAGGTGGGGATACCATATTTGTGGGATAAAGGTCACCTAACCACTTATGTTGGAAAAGTCACATTTGTGTGTAAGTAGGGTAACTTGATTTGCAAAATCATGTTTAATGGATCACCTACAATGTGGTTTACAAAGGTGTTTGATGGATAAACGTGCCGACCACACATATGACGTTTAAGTCGATCCCATACCCTAGAAGTGGCAAAGGGTTGCAATTGTCAAAAAGTTGACTACCTTGTTAATTTAAATAATGAGATAAAGGTCACCTAACCACTATTTTAATGGAACGTTGGATTTTAGAAATTTAAAATTGTGTAAGACACTTAAAAAGGGCTTTAATTATTAAAATATGATAATATCGAAAATACTAAAATTGAACTTTGTTAAATTTTGTAGATGGCCACCAACATTAATGAAAATAATGATATCTCGTCCGCTCACTCAATATCACTTAGGACCATTCTCCAAAAGGAGCGTCTAAACCATAATAACTTTATAGATTGGTTTCGAAACATGAGAATTGTTCTCAAACAAGAGAAATGATCATATATTTTAGACGATCCGATTACCGATCAACCTAATGAGGAGGATGAGGAGGCCTATAATAATTGAGTGAAATACACTGAGAACTTGGTCCAAGTGTCTTGCCTCATGTTGGCAAGTATGACTCCGGATCTCCAAAAGGAGTATGAACATCATGGAGCGCACGACATGATTACCCAGTTGAAGGAAACGTTCCAACAGCAAGCTAGGGTAGAGCGCTTCTAAACGGTTCGAGCACTCCATGCATGTCGTATAGATGACACCCAATCTGTTTCATCGTATGTAATTAAGATGAAAAGCCACATTGATCGCCTCGAAAGGCTGAATTGTCCCGTTTCGAAAGAGTTGGCTACGGATTTGATCCTCAACTCGTTGTCAAAAAGGTTTGACAACTTTGTCATGAATTATAACATGAACGGGTGGGAACAGAACATAAGTGAGCTTCACTCTATGCTCAAAACTGCCGAGGCGGCCATGGGTAAAAGGTTTTACCCATTCTCACCATCAATGAAGGTGGGAACAAGAAGAGGCCTCACCCCGCACCCAAGGCAAATGCTGCGAAGGCTAAAGGGTACGTTAAGGGAAAGGGAAAGGGAGTGGTAAGAGCGCCACCACCAAAACCAGCGGAGAAGAAGCAAAAGGTTGCTTCGAGTGACCCATGCTTTAAGTGTGGGGAGATTGGACATAGGGCAAGAAATTGTCCAGGCCATCTCAAAGAGTTGCAAGCTAAGAGGGATGCCGGGAAAACCTCAGGTACAATTTTTATGATTCATATTGATCTAAATTGAGTATCCTCTAATAATGGGTATTGGATACCGGATGTGAAACTCACATTTGCAACTTATTGCAGGGGTTGAAAAGAAGTAAGGACTTCAAGAAAGGGAATGTTAGCCTCTACATGGGGAATGGGGCTAAAGTTCAAGTTGAAGACCGTGTGGACTACATCTTGAAGCTTCCAAATGGTTTGGAAGCAATTTTGAACAATGTTTTGTATGCTCCTAGTTTGACTAGGAACATTATTTCAGTTTCCCAATTAAGAAAATATGGTTATGTTATAACATTTATTGAAAATGAAATTCATGTTTCTTTAAATGACATATTTTACTTTAAGGCTATTCCTATTAATGGTATTTATGAATTGGTTCGTGAAAACACATTATATGATAGCTCATTGTACCAAACCACCACCAAGAAACTCAAATATATTTGAGTGATACCTATCTTTGGCATTGCCGTCTTGGTCATATAAACAAGAAGCGCATACAAACACTTCAAAAGAAGGGTCTTTTAAAAGCAAGTGAATATGATTCATTTGATGTATGTGAATCTTGTTTACAAGGTAAAATGACTATGGCACCTTTTAGTGGTAAAACCAAAAGGGAAAAAGATTTATTAGGAATCATACATTCGGATGTATGTGGTCCTTTTAAATCAATGACTAGGTACAATGAAAGATACTTCATTACCTTTACCGACGACTATAGTCGATATGGTTATGTGTACTTGTTAAGACACAAAGATGAAGCTTTGAAATGTTCAAAATCTTCTAGAATGAAGTAGAAAATCAACTCAACAAGAAAATACAAATTCTCCGCACCGATAGAGGAGGTGAATACCTAAGTGATGCTTTTATAAATCATCTTAGAAGTTGTGGTATCGTCTCACAACTATCTCCACCTGGAACACCACAACACAATGGTCTGTCCGAGAGGAGAAATCGAACTCTATTGGATATGGTTCGATCTATGATGGCTAGAAGCTCATTGCCTCTATCATTTTGGGGTTTCGCTTTGCTCTCAGCGGCCCGTATTTTGAATATGGCCCCAACCAAGAAAGTGGAAAAGACAGATTTTGAAATATGGCATGGAAGGGTTCCATCACTATCATATTTAAAGGTATGGGGTTGTGAGGTTTATGATAAGACTCCCACCTCTAACAAGTTAGAAAGCCGTTCCAGTAAGTGTATCTTCATTGGATATCCTAGAGATTCTATGGGATATTATTTCTATGATCCATTAGAACAAAAGAAGTTTGTTGCCAAGAAGGCTAAGTTCTTAGAAGCTAAGTTCCTTATGGAAGGAACTAGCAATAGAACAGTGGATCTTGAGGATGATCAAGAACCACAAACTGATACACAAAACCTTCGTAGATCTGGTAGAACTAGTAATCCACCTGAAAGATATGGATTTTTCGTAGATGGATGCTTTGTGGTAGATTCCAATGAACCAACCACTTATCGTGATGCATGTCCAATTTGGATAGTGACAAATGGCTTGAAACCATGAACGTTGAGATGTGCAGGATCGGGTTTGTCACTTAAACACTTGGATTTCTCTCAAACTCGCTTATAGAAACACTAAATCAGATGAAGTAAAGTCTTTTACAAGAGTTGATAATAATATAATAAGTATCAAGGAACACGCAGAAATGATTTTTTAAGGCACTTGTATATATTACTTCTCAACTCAAGATATTACAAGACTCTTACCAGCATGATACATGAGTTACAATGAGAAACTATATATACTAGATCCTACAGCCGGATATACTTTTATACCAGCATGAAACCTAAGACTAAAGCATATACTACAATGCTAAAGTTAAGGTATCTTAGATAAAGTATTATCTAAGATAGGGTAGTCATGACATGTCCATGACTTACCTTTTCTCACCAACTAAAGATGGCAACTGTACTAACATAAAAAGGTAAACACTGGATTAAAGTATGCTCAACTACATGGCTTTTGAGAAAACACCATGCAGTATCTCAGAGGTCTGTAGTGGAGTGTCAGGGAGACCATACTTATGTCCACTGGATTATAGCAGTGTCTTCCGAAGGTAAGTTGGCTTCGAAAGAACAAGTTCTTCCGAAGCCACTTATACTTCGGAAGAGGCTTCTATACTTCCGAGGCTTGAGGACTTTTGTACTTCGGAAGTTGACTTCAGATCTTTCATTCTAAGTCTTGATCTTCGGAAGTAGGTTCTTTGTCTTCGGAAGTTTGAGTTTTCCTTTCGGAAGTAGTATTACACTTTGTCTTCGGAAGAGCTCCTTTTTTCCTTTGGAAGTTCCACACTTAGCTTCGGAAGTCCTTATTGTTTTTGTACCAAAATCTTCTAAATGATTGGTTTTGGTTGCACCAGCCTAACTAGATCCAACAACCTCCCCTAGGCTGATGCTACCAAAACCTCACTTATTTCTGCTTCTTAAAGCTTTCAGAACGAAGGACAAAAGATATTCGTCTGTCTCTTTGTTCTTCCCTAAAGTGGTGCTGAGAAGCTTGTACAAGTCATTGCTGGATAGGAGATCTAGTCTATCACTCTGAATGACATGTACCCTTTCTTGTGTCCCCCTGAAAAGAGTTAGTTGACGGGAGTTATAGTCATACTCCCATCTAACTATGGATTCAAGTTCAGGACCTTCAACCATATGTAGAAAGGCTTTGCCTTTGGTTGCTGATCCCTTCCTTTCCTCCTCCTCTCTCAGTTTCAACTCCTCTTCAACCTTGCTTCTAGCAGTTAGCTCGGCCATATGAAGGCTGCCTAGATGATTTCTGATATGGGCAGCTACATCATAGTTTGAAGGGTTGGAGAATGACTTCTCTGCTAACTCAGGAATGTCAAATCTGCTCAAGTGTAGTAGAGATGAGGCACTTAGCCTATTGAGCTCTCCATTCTCTCTTTCAACAACAAAGTTGTGAGAAGAGTCTTTGAACTTCCACTGGATGATCTTCTTTCTAGGTGCAAGAGGTTGTCTTGGCACCCGGTCGCCTTTCTTGGTATCCAGTAGAGTCACCAGCCTTCTCCTTAACTTCTTTTCTTCCTCATTCAAAGTGTCTGAATTAAGGCCAAGGAGATTTGCAGCTTGGTCCAATGTTCCTCTAGGCAGATCAAAAAAATTGATCTCTAGTGAGGGAACGTGAGGATCCATCAACATAAGTCAAATTGACTGAATCCTCCTCACAGTAGATATCGCTCAGAGTTGTGCAATTGATGAGCTTTGTCTTGACTGCCTTGAATTCTTCTAAGGAGAGATGTTTAGAAGGCTGAGGGGATGGTTTGATGGGTTGATGGGTATGTTGAGGTGTTTGGGTTCTAGCTAGAATTTTGGGTTGGAGGATGGGTAGTTTAGGTGGTTGAGGTGAAGAGATTGGTAGGGGTGATGGTGTAGGTTCAGGGGTGTATGGTTCAGTGGTTGGTTCGGTTTTGATGGGGAATGGAAAGGGTATTGGTTCAAGTTGTGGTTGGTTTGGAGTTTGGGTTGAGTGTTTGCTTTGAAGATCATCCCCTGTCCCCTTCTGTACATCTCCTTCCTCTTCCCCACGCGAATGTCAGCCTTTATGTCACTGACATATCACTGGAGAGTCTTTTTTGACATAGGACCCACCTGCCTGCCAGAGAAGCCATGAGCCTTGAGATAGCTCTTAATCCAAGCCTTCTCACCTATCTTCTTGGCAGCAGTCAGTCCTGCTTCCTCTTCATTCTTCTTCTTCTGCATTAGCTTTTCCCTTGCAGCTTCTCTTCTCTCTTTCTCCATTTGATCTTGCTCTTTGTTGAAGAGCCATAAGATCATATCATTGTTATGTGGAGATAATTCTTCTTGAGAGAAACCTCTGGAGGTTAGGAAAGTTATCCTTTCCCTCCTGAGTTGCAGATCAGCTTCTCTTTCTTTCCTCTTCTTTTTTTCTTCTAAGACCAACCTTGCTGCCTCTTCTTTTTGTTGTTTTAGCAGCAAGGTTGCCTTTTCCAGCTCTACTAAATCCTCTAATGGTAGCAGGAGTACATCTTCATTTGCAGCTCCTAGACTGACAAGTCTATCAATAATCTCTACTCTTTTCTGTTGTTGACTGCCTCCTGGTTGGCTGCAGCTGCTTTGGTACGTGCACCTAGCAGTTTTCCAGTTGGAAGCCTACCTTTTCTTTTGAGTTTCTCCAACTTTCTTTCCTCCTGAAGCTCTTCCTAGTCATCTTCCTCTTTCCTTTTGTCTTCGGAAGTGCTAGACTTTGGGGGTTCTTGGATGGAAGATTCAGTTGAGTACTAGAGATGGAGCTGGAGTTAATGCTGATGTTAGAGCGAGGTTGGGTGAGAAAATCCTCCCTATTAACCTCAGATGCAAGTTCTAGGATTGCATCTGTGACTATTAGATCATCGGATAATGAGAATAGTCCTTCCGCAGCAGCAATCTCAGCTTCGGAAGTTTGAAATTGTTCTTCCGAGGCTTTGAATTGTGCTTCGGAAGTCTGTGAAAATGCACTATCTGTCCCAACTGTTTCAGTTGCTGGGCCATCAGTCCTTGTTTCCCCTTCGAAGTTAATCTCAGGTTCCACTTGGACCTTAGGTTGACCAACTTCCTCAATAGTGGTAGAAGGTGCATTTAACCTCTGAAGCTCTTGAGCTCCGAAGTAGATCACAGACAGATCAGGACTTGGCTGTTTATAAGAGATTCCAATAGGAACTTGTTAAAGAACCTATTGAGATCTTGGAGCATCCTTTGATCCATTTGAATGACAACTGGAGGAGGCTCAGGGAAAATTGAAGCTTGTTGCACAGGATACTTTGAGCTCAAGGAAGTGAGAGCTTGACTTTGGGTTTCCTCTTGTCTTTGACTTTGTCTCTAACACTCTCCCCCTTTTTGGTAGCATCATCCTGAGACTTGATGAGCTAGAGGAAGAGGTCAAGGAGACCTGAGTTGGTACATGCCTAACAGACCTCTCAATCTGTTTCTCAGCTAGTTTGGCCTTGAGAGTTTCAATCTCAAGTTGCCAGTGGCAGACCTATCCTCTAAAGTCCTAACCTTGGATTCAAGATTTGAGACTTTAGAAGTAGGTCTTGAATGGTGAGTTGCATTCTTCCCTCATCTTCTTTTGAAGAATCACGGGGAGATGAGGTAACATACCTGTATGTTCATCCTCACCACCAGATGTGGTTTTCTTGCGCCCTGGTTTCCCTTGCTCAATGATGTCTCTTTCAGAGTCATCACAGGGCATGGTTGCCGTAGATTCAGTCTCAGTGATGTTACCACTGTCCTGAGGATCCCTTGAGGCTCCTTCATTAGTGGTAGCTGAATCTACATGAGTCCCCTCCACATCAGTGGGACTCACCTCAGTAAAGTTTGCTGATGGGGGCTAGAGATAAGAGATCTCTCTGGGCTGTTGATCCTTGAGAGGGTGTTGTGGATCAACTTCATTGCCCTAAGAGACATAATCTCTTCATCAGCTCCAATTAAAAGGTCAGTAAAGGATATGGAAGTGAAACCTAATGACCCGGGACTTTGATCAATGTCTAAAGGCATTGAGCCTGTGATAGGGCTGTCCCTTTTTGGCTACTCATGGAGTATAGAGACTCTCCCTGAGGGCTTTCAGTTTGGGTTTTGGGCTCATGGGTCTGAGACTGAGGAGACTCAAGACCCATATTAAGGTCAATTGTGAAGGATGGTTGGACCTCAGGCTGAGTGGGAGCCCTTTGTTCCACTCTAGCCTTTTTGGGTAGAACATGAGGAGCTTGTTCAATCAGAGAAGATTGAACAAGGTTTGTTTGTGACGTCTCTGATAAGTATAGGTAATCGGTGGAGAAGGTAGATTTGGCAAAGTGAGGGTAGTTACTGGTGTGGGTTCATCACCTGTGGGGTTAACAGAGATGTCACCAGGAGCCATGGCTCAATCATACCAGGAAGAAGTGCAGTATCTCTTCCGGTGAAGTTGGTGGACACTCTCTTCAAAGTATTGAAGATGGTCGGCCTCATTTGAGGAGCAGTCAGAGCAGCTGCGCAGACAAGCTTGCTCTGGTCCAGCTCACAATTAATTATGTGCTGGAGAAACCTTTGAAGATTTCCCATGAGGTTAGTCAGCACAAATCTTGAGTAGTTGAAGCGGAGGCTTTTCACCAAACCATGAACTAGGCACCCAAGTTCATATGGGATTTGATCCCATCCCCCAGATTTATTGGACAAGCAGTGAAGAACCACATGCAGCAGGAACTTCCATTGTAAGAGAAGTTAAATTTGTAGACAGTTGACCTGCTAACATCTCCACCATATCCCATTTGGATATAAGAATTTTCCAAATCTGCTTTGGGAATTCCGTTGGAGCGCCCTCATCATGAAGCTCTAGATGCTCCCTGATGATTTGTTCAGAAATGACTAACTCCTGGCCACAGATGCTCGATCAAATGACACGAACCCCATTTAGGGTTTCAATCTGACCATTTGCCCAAAATTCAGACATATGGTTTGAGTAAATCGTGGGTTATAGTCAGAGCGGTGTAGTAAGAAGATTGGGTTAGAAAGGAGATGATGTCTGAGAAGTCAACATCCCTTGAAGAGTCAAGGAGTGCGACTTGGTTGTGCTGAGAGTTAAGTGCCATTGAAAAAAGTTACGGGAAGATAGTTCGGAATAGGGTAAATTGAAGATGAAAAAAGCTTTTAGGGCAGTAATTTTGGTAAAAAGGATGTAAGTGATTAGTCGGAGGTATTTAAATGGGTGGAATGGCGGTTTAAAGGGGGTTTTGGATAAGACGATGTGAGGTTTCAGTGGATGATGTGACATGGGCGGTAAGGTTAGTCCATTTAAATAATCCGACATCATTAACAAAATCTTTACTTTTTACAGAGTGGGGCCCAAAAGATTTCCGTTACACAGTAAAATCTTTCTTCCGAGTATAGAGCATTTCCAAAGGTAATGTTCTTCCGAAGGCAAATTTACTTCTGAAGGTAAATTGATTACTTCCGAGAGTATATGTTGCTTTTCAAATGGAGAGAATTATAAGCTTCGGAAGTAGATCTGATATGAAATCAATCGCTTCTTTCGAGACTTAACACTCTTCCGAGAAGAAAATTATCCTGGGAGAAATTTGCTTCGGAAGATATGTGAAATATCTTCCGAGGGTTAATTTCTCTTCGGAAGAATTCATACTTAGATAAAATTTTAGAAAAAGATCTTTTGTAACAGGGCTTAGATTGTTTTGACATAAGACTTTACACATTAAAAGGTTTTCAAATGAGATTAACTAATCAAGGTTTATCATCCCAATAGCTGTAATGAGATATTTAAATCTTTGTTCATCAAGGCAGCATGAAAAGTCAGCATATTGTTCATTTGAGTCAACTTTGATTAGCTTGATAAGATTTTTCTCATGAATATCTCTAATGAAATGATACCTGATATCAATTGTGCTTAGTCTTGGAGTGCTTCACTGGATTTTCAGTAATGGATATAGCACTGTTGTTGTCAATGTGGATAGGAGTGCTCATGAAGTTGAATCCGTAGTCTATCATCTGGTTTTGAATCCACAGCAGCTGAGCACAGCAACTAGCAGCAGCAATGTATTCAGCTTCAGCAGTTGATGAGAGACACAGGATTGCTTCTTGCATTGCCATGAGATGATCCTTCCACCAAGAAATTGACATCCACCAGATGTTGATTTCTTGTATATTGCAGCCACCATAATCACTGTCAGAGTAACCATAGAGATTGAAATCACTATTTCTTGGATACCAGAGACCTAGTTTAGGTGCTCCTTTAAGGTATCTAAGAATTCTCTTGGCAGCTTTAGGTGAGACACCTTTGGAGCAGCCTGATATCTTGCACAAATGCAAGTTGCAAACATGATATCAGGTCTACTTGCTGTGAGATACATCAGAGAACCAATAATCGCTCTATACTGATGTTGATCAGTATCCTCCCCCTCAGAATCAGGGCAGAGATTGTGGTTTCTGGGTATAGGTGTTTTTGCTGCTTTACAATCTTCATATCAAATCTTTCTAATATCATTGACATACTTAGATTGATTGATAAAGAACCCTTCCTTCATTTGCTTTACCTGAATTCCAAGGAAAAAGTCCATTTTTCCCATGGAACTCATCTCAAACTTCTTCTTCATAATGCTCTCAAAGTCTTTACACATTTGGTCATTTGAGAACCAAATATGATGTCATCAACATAGACTTGAACGAGCAAGATGTCCTTCCCAGACTTCCTTATGAAAGAGTCTTATCAATGGTACCTCTAGTAACCATTTAATTGAGGAGAAACTGAGACAATGTCTCATACCACAGCCTAGGTGCTTGGTGCAGCCCATATAGAGCTTTATCCAATTTGCACACATAGTTGGGATGCTGTGGATCTTCAAATCCTGGAGTTGGCATACATAGACTTCCCTATCTATATCCCCATATAGAAAGGCACACTTGACATCAAGCTGGTAGACAGTGAAATTCTTGGATGCAGCATAAGCAAGGAAGATCCTAACTGCCTCAAGTCTTGCAACAGGTGCAAGACATCAGTATAATCGATTCCCTCCTCTTGAGTGTATCCTTGAACCACAAGTCTTGCCTTGTTCTTGATAATCAAGCCTCTATCATCTCTCTTGTTTCTGAAAACCCATTTAGTGCCTATAGGTACTTGACCAGATGGTAGCGGACATAGGTTCCAAACCTTTTGTCTTTTGAATTGAAGCAGCTCCTCTTGCATTGATTCAACCCAACAACTACTATCTTTCAAGGCATCTTCCACCTTCTTGGGTTCCATTTGGGATAAAAAGCATGAGTACAAACAGACATTCCCATTGTGAGTTTGTCCTCTTGTTCTCACGCCTTCAGAGACTTCCCCTATGATGTTCTCAGCTGGATGAGTGTTATGAATCCTAAGTCTAGGAATCACCTCCAGTTGCAAAGATAAATCCAAATTGGACATATTTTGCTCAGGAGCTTGAATACTTGGTCCAGCTATTGTTTCAAACTCATTCAATGAGGACTGATTGAATGAAAGAGAAACATCATCATTTGTTTGCTGTGAAGCATCATCAACAGTTGCCTGTTCCTTCAAGATGTTGCTTTCATCATCTGCTGGTGTTGTGCAGGGTCACCTGAAGAGATTTGAAAGTCAGCAGGTGAACTCCTTGTTGAAGCACCACTATCTCTTGAGATGGTTATACTGTCAGATCTTTCAATAGTGGGAACTTGATTTGCTGCAACTCTTGGAGAACTTGGAATAGGTCTGGGAAGCTCAAACAGTTGATCTTCATCAGAGTCACTTTGAGCACCTGTTCCAGCTGAAACATTCTCACAGATGGTTTAGAATAGTTTGAAACAATTCTAAATCAAAGATATGATCAGGGCCATTCCCCCTAACACAAGGAGTGTGCTCATTGACTACAATGTTGGAAGATTCCTCAAATTGTTGATTTTTAAATTATAAACTCTATAAGCTTTAGAGTAAGAGGAATATCCAACAAAGATAGCATCATCCGACTTTTCAGCAAATTTTGCCAAATTGTCTTTTGTGTTAAGTATGGTACACCTGCTGCCAAAGGACCTTAGAAAGCCAATGAACGGTGGCCTCTTGTTCCATAACTCATAAGGGGTTTTTCCATGTGGCTTCACTACAAGAACTCTGTTCTGCACATAGCATGCAGTGTTGACTGCCTCTGCCGAGAATGTTAGAGGCAGCTTTGAATCAGCTAACATAGTCCGAGCAGCCTTAATAAGTGTCCTATTCCTCCTCTCAGCAACACCATTTTGTTGAGCAGTTCTGGGAGCACTATATTGTCTGGCAATCCCTTTTGAGTTACAAAATGAGTCAAGAACTAGGTTCTTAAACTCAGTCCCTTGATCACTTCTAATTATTTTAACCTTGTGATCAACTTGATTTTCTATTTAAGAATAAAAGATTTCAAAGTTTCAGCAGTTTCATCTTTGGTTCTTAAAAAGAATACACATGTAAATCTAGTAAAATCATCAACAATCACAAGGCAATATGATTTCCTTTCAATGCTCATTATACTTGTGGGACTAAATAGATCCATGTGCAATAAGTGTAATGGGGTGGTGATCGAGTTAACAACTTTGGATTTATGAGATGTCCTGTGTTGTTTATTTTTCAGGCAAGCAACACAGTTATCTTTGCAGAAAAATTCCTTTTTAGGCAAACCATGTACCAAGTTATTTTTAGCCAATTTATTCATTGTCTTAAAATTTACATGACACATTCATTTATGCCATAATGTTGACTCATCACCATCAGCTTTGGAAAGAAAGCATGATACTTTTCCCATTGGGGAAGCATTGTTCATATCCAGCTTGTACATATCCCCTTTCCTGGGAGATCTAAGAAGCACCAATTCCTGAGGAATTGTCATCCCGGGTTTGAGGATAATGCACTCATGTTCTGTGAAGAGCATTTGATGCTTTTGATCATAGAATTGAGAAACACTTAACAGGTTGTGTTCAAGCTGTTTGACAAAATTAACTTTGTCAACTTTTAACTTTCCATTGGATATACATCCTCTGCCAGAAATATATCCTCCGGCCTCACCTCCAAACTGGACAAGACCTCCATCATAATGTTCAAATTGTTGAAGGAGAGATCTGTTTCCTGTCATGTGCTTGGAGCATCCACTATCCACAATCCAAATGTTGTTATTCTTGTCATATGGATATCCCTGCACATAAGATGAGATGATTAGTTTTGATTAGAAACCCAAGCCTTATTGGTCTTGGGTTCATCCAATGATAATGACATTATTGAACAAAAATTTATGCATGGGGTTCAATGGATGTCTTTGAAGAAGAGGTTTGGGCTACAGCATCTTTCTTGATCTTCCATTCCATCCCTTGATTAATCATGGAGGATGAGCTTGTTGAAGCTTTTGTAGCTTGGCATTCTTCCGAAGCTTCTTTCTTTTCGGAAGAAGCCTTCACCACCTTTTCTTCCGAAGCAGTTTTCTTGTGGGATGGTTTCAAGGGGACTCTTTTATTCTTCTGAGTCTTGACAACTTTAGCTTCCGAAGCCTTTTTCCTTTCGGAAGAAGAATCTTCTTTCGAAAGCAGCCTTGCTTCGGAAACAAGATTTCCCTTTTTCATCACTTGAACCATTTGACATGGTCCAAATGAGAAACCTTCCCTGACTCCTTCCTTTTTAACATTATTTGCATAATGTGTGCTAACAGGATTGTAGTAACAATCTTTGGCCATATGGTTTTGCAGACCACACATTATGCATGCAATGTTAATCTTTTGGGAACTTGAGGATTGCTGTTTCTTGTTTTTTTTCTCTTCATCAGCAACCTTTCCCTTTAACTTCTCATCCTTTGGTAGGACAGAAGTGCTGGTACTACACCCCTTTCCTGAATCAGATTTTCCAACCACCTGGAATCCAGCTGAGATGAATACACCCTTTTGCTTTGGGTCTATCTTTAGCTTGGACTCAGCCACTTTCTTGGCAGTTTTTCTGGCTGCTTTAGCTCTGCTTCTTTTGGCTTTGGTGGTCAGGGTTTGATCATCATTGGCAGGGGAGGGCATAATTACCTGGTTCTTCCCTGTGATGGTCTCCATAGTTGCATCATTCTTTGACTCATGAGAAGATGGGTAAGCAGATGGAACATCTTGCTCTTCAGTACCATACCTTGGTTGTCTTATAGTCTCGTAAGAGTGTGGTGAAGCAATTTCATTGGTTCCCAACCTACCTTTGTTTTGGTAACAAAGTTTTGAGTGAGAGGATGATGCAAGAATGGCTTGGAAGTTTTGCTCGGAAATAGCATACTTCCTGGCTTGAGCCTCAGCTGTGACAAGCTGAGCTTGAGCCTTAGTCAATTTGGATATTATATCCTTTATCTGAGTCTTATAGTTTGTGTGTTCATGTTTTAATACAGATACAGTTTTTTCTAACTCCTTAATTTTTCTTTGGTAGTGAGATTCTGCCCTTTTAAAGTCAGATTTTAAAACATTTAAAGACTCAATGTCATATTTAATTTCCATATTGTAGTCATGATACAATTTAACCTTAGCAATACAGGTAGGAGTACAGAGATGTTCATATACCTTATTTTCATCTGTTCCGGCCATGAGTGCTTGAGCAGGAGTCACATCCTGTACGATGAAGCTCCAGTCAACTTCTTGAGCCATTGCAGCTGTTTCTGTTGACTTTACGGTGGGCTTTCGTGTAGAGGGATGTGTGGAGGCCTGTGGGGTTCCCGGGTTGGACTTGGGAGCCTTGCATTCCCTTGCAAAATGACCAAGTTGGTTACAGTTGTAACATTTGGTCTTGGTTTTGTCAAACCCAAATTTGCTGTTGATTGGGTTTTGGGGAAATTGCCTTCCAGTTCTCTTAAAGAACTTCTTTTCTCTGTAGGTTAGAAGAGCCATTTGTTGGACTATGTCCACGTATTTCACGTCATCCGGGATGAAAGACTCTAGATCATCAAAGCAATATTGATAATCATTTGAGTGTCCACTTCCTGAGACAAAAGCACAGCTGTGCTGAAAGGAGCTTTGCTGAGCTTGTTGAGACCTTGGAGTCTCTGGAAATGTGATGTATGGCCCAGAAGAACAAGATGGCTGCTGGGTGTAAGTCAGGTATTATTAAGGCTGGGAGATTCCTGAGCCTTTAGCAACCATTAAAGCGTTGCTAGCAGGAAGACTCAAGGGTCTGCTTGTCTGATGACCCCTCTTACTTTCCATTTCCAAAGGGTATCCATCAAGGATCCCATAAAGTTTGGTCATGGTGAGTGTATTCAGATTCTCTGTTCTCTTGATAGAGACACAGTAGAATGTCCACTCATTGGGTAATGCACTCACAAACTTTCTTGTAAGGTCTCTAAGTTCATGAGCAATTCCCACAGATTGAAGGGAAGGAATGAGATCCATGTACCTGAAATATTGCTGGCTAAGAGTCTCTCCAGCAACATAGGTGAAGTTCTCGAACTGCTACTTTAGTGAGTCCTTCTTGGAGTCATTTGAGCTTGAGTACATTTGAGCAAGCGCATCAAACAGTTCTTTGGCAGACTTGCAATGCTCAAACCCCACCATGATGGAGTTGGGAATTACAGTCATGAGAACAGTCATAGCGTTGCTGTCGATGTCTAGCTTCTTCCTGTCCTCATCAGAATAATCTTCAACAGCTTTCTCAATCATGGCATCGTTTCCACTGGCTACTTTTGGCTTATACGGGCCATTGACAATGGATTGCCACATCTTGCTGTCTTGATACCTGATGAAGCCTTCCATTCTTCTGCTCCAGGACCTGAAGTTTTCAGGGGTGATGATGGGTGCTTTGGTCATCGTCCCCATCTCTACTTCAGATTTGTTGAGGGCCATTTTGAGTGAGGTGTAAGGAGGAGTGAAAAACAGGTTGATTAGGATGGTAAGATCTCACAATCAAGAGCCTAAAAAGCTCTGATACCAATTGTAGGATCGGGTTTGTCACTTAGACACTTGGATTTCTCTCAAACTCGCTTATAGAAACACTCCAATCAGATGAAGTAAAGTCTTTTACAAGAGTTGATAATAATATAATAATTATCAAGGAACACGTAGAAATAATTTTTCAAGGCACTTGTATATATTACTTCTCAACTCAAGATATTACAAGACTCTTACAAGCATGATACATGAGTTACAATGAGAAACTATATATACTAGATCCTACAGCCGGATATACTTTGATACCAGCTAGAAACCTAAGACTAAAGCATATACTACAATGCTAAAGTTATGGTATCTTAGATAAAGTATTATTTAAGATATGGTAGTCATGACATGTCCATGACTTACCTTTTGTCACCAACTAGAGATGGCAACTGTACTAACATAAAAACGTAAATAGTTGATTAAAGTATGGTCAACTACATGGCTTTTGAGAAAACACCATGCAGTATCTCAGATGTCTACAGTTGAGTGTCAGGGAGACCATACTTATGTCCACTGGATAATAGTAGTGTCTTCCGAATGTAAGTTGGCTTCGGAAGAACAAGTTCTTCTGAAGCCTATACTTCGGAAGAGGCTTCTATACTTCCGAGGCTTGAGGACTTTTGTACTTCGGAAGTTGACCTTAGATCTTTCATTCTAAGTCTTGATCTTCGGAAGTAGGTTCTTTGTCTTTGGAAGTTTGAGTTTTCCTTTGGAAGTAAGTTTTACACTTTGTCTTCGGAAGAGCTCCTTTTTCCTTCGGAAGTTCCACACTTAGCTTCGGAAGTCCTTTATTTGTTGTACTAAAATATTCTAAGTGACTTGGTTTTGGTTGCACCAGCCTTTCTAGATCCAACAAGATGCAATCCATGTATGACAACCAAGTATGGGACTTGGTTGAACCACCTCTTAACTCCAAGATAGTTGGAAGTAAGTGGGTTTTCAAGAAGAAAACCGATATGTATGGAAACTTGGATACTTATAAAGCTAGACTTGTAGCAAAAGGTTTCACTCAAACTCAAGGGGTTGATTATGATGAGACCTTCTCACCGGTTGCAATGCTAAAGTCTATTAGGATATTATTTGCCATAGCTGCTCATTATGATTATGAGATTTGGCAAATGGATGTCAAAACCGCTTTTTTAAATGGATATCTTAGGGAAGATGTCTATATGGTTCAGCCTGAAGGTTTTGTCGATCAAAAACATCATAACAAAGTATGCAAGTTAAAGAAATCAATCTATGGATTGAAGCAAGCATCAAGAAGTTGGAATCACCGTTTTGATGAAGAGATAATCAAATTTGGGTTCATCAAAAACGCTGATGGAGCATGTGTATATAAGAAAGCTAGTGGGAGCATCATCACTTTCCTAGTATTGTATGTCGATGACATTCTACTATTTGGAAATGACATTCCAACCTTGGAGGGTGTAAAAGCCTGGCTTGGAAGCTGTTTCTCCATTAAGAATCTTGGTGAAGCCGCCTAAATTTTGGGAATAAAGATCTATAGGGATAGATCAAGGCAGTTGATAGGTTTAAACAAAAGTGCACACATTGATAAGATCTTGAAAAGATTCAAGATGGAAAACTCTAAGAAAGGTACAGTACCTATCCAAAGAGAAACGATATTGAGTAAGACTCAATGTCCAAGCTCAAAGGATGAGCAAGACAAAATGAAGGGAATCCCGTATGCATCTGCCATAGGATCTATCATGTATGCAATGATATGCACTAGGCCGGACGTGTCATGTGCCTTGAGCATGACAAGCCGATACCAACAAAATCCTGGAAAGAGTCATTGGATGGTTGTTAAGAACATACTTAAGTACCTAAGGAGGTCCAAAAAATGTGTTCTTAATCTATGGATCTGGTGAGGAGGAACTCGTAGTAAAGGGTTACACGGATGCGAGTTTTCCAAACTGATCGGGATGATTCATGATCATAATCGGGGTACATTTTCATCTTGAATAGATGAGCAATCTCTTGGAAGAGCTCTAAGCAAGATGTGGTGGCATTATCAACTACAGAGTCAGAATACATCGCCGCTTCATTAGCAGCTCAGGAAGCTGCATGGTTAAAGAAATTCATTGCCGATCTAGGGGTGATCCCTTCCATTCAGGACCCCCTAGAAATTCATTATGATAACGAGGGTGCGATTGCTCAAATCAAGGAACCCCATGCACATCAAAAGACTAGGCATATTGAACAGAGATTCAACTACATAAGGGATGAAGTTGAAAAGGAAAAGATATGTATTCGCAAAGTTCACACGGATCAAAACATTGCGGATCCACTCACGAAGCTTCTTGAAATGGCAAAGCATGAAAGTCATATATGTGCCATGGGACTGCAATATTCTAGTGACTGGATTTGATCTTTAATTTTTGTATTTAGATATTGTAACCCTTTATTACTTAAATAAATTATTTGGTTATAATGGTTCAACTAATATTCCTATTTTGCATGTTTAAAATCCATGAGTAAATCATTTACTCAGAATGACCGTAGTCGTTCATACTTGTGGGAACAAGTATGAAGGTAAGACTATTATGAACTTGGATTGGTAGATATTCATATGGATGAATATAGAGCAAAGGGTTGCTGCCAAAGTTCATAGATATTTGTGGATACAAATATTGGACTGACCTACATCTCAAATATTACTACATGGAATCTTCCTCATTGATCATAAGTAATTTTGATTAAAGGCGAATATCATTTGGTATCCTCTGACCTGAGATACATATTAGGTCTTGATATTTACCGAATATCATACTTTGACTTAGTTATTCGCTGTTCTGAAACATGGCAGTACATAAGTCTGAGTTCGGGTATAATACAAGGTAATTATGAGAGACGTATGTAGTCAAGATGGGATTTGTCCCTCTTATTCATTGAGAGTAATATGTCTAAGGCTTGGTAAAGTTAAATCAATGAAGAATGATCATTCTATGTTTCTGGGATTTAACATGACATTTGTGACAAAAGGATAGATGATTGATTCATCTAAAACAATTTGAGTAAGGTACTTGAAGGGGATGATGTTATTGAATGGCACTTAGTCATACGTATTAAGGGTAGTGAACCGTTGTTAGGCGGTATTTACTGCCCAAGACACATACAAGATTGATGTGGTTAGTACGCTATGATCCAATTTAGAAAATGGGTTTTCTAAAACATTACTTTTGTAATAGAACAACATTATATCGATAATTTGTTCATGAGAAATTATTTGTTTCATTATTTAAGTGAGTTAAATAATAACAAATAAAAGTGTGTTAATGTTATAAAATTAAAAGAGGTTTTAATTTTATAAATCTTATGAGTTTGAAAATGTAAAACTTTATAAAATAAAATGGGAGGGAACCCATTTTAAAATGGGTCCATTCGGCCGCCCCTTTGGGCATGTGGAACCTCTTTGTCTTGGTTTTATACAAGACTTAATGTTTCTTGCACTCCTCCTCCTAACACTCTCTCTTACACACAAGCAAAGGTCTTTTCTCTCTCTCTCTCTCTCTCTCTTGGCTGAAAATCGATTTTGTAGGCTGAAAAATTCGTTTTTTGGCTTGGCTGATTTCGGATTTGCAAGAAGGAGGATAAATTTGGTGTTAAACTACTTAACAAGTTAGGTGTTTTCTACGGCTTGTTGGTATACAAGCTTGAGGACTTCTCTTTTGGAGGCTATACATTCAAGAAGCATTATCATCTTCTTCTCATCCCTATGGTTGTTCTTTCCGTTTTGATAGCATTTTATTTCACATACATATGATCCTTGTTCTTGGGGTTTGTTTTTGGTTAATATGGTTCAAATTTTCAGATTGTTAAAGACCTTTTAACCACTTATATCCACTGGTTGAAGTTTAAATGGTTAAACTAGCTTTGGTTAACATGTTACAAAACCCAACAGAAAACATGATAAATAGCATGCCTAGTTGATACAATACTCTTGTATGGATTTAATTGGACAAACATACTTGCAATCAGAACTAAGGTCAGGTATCAATTTAACAAATTAATTCATCAGGAAGATGCTTAGTGTTATAGTATGATCCCATTCTATGTGTATATATGCTTGTCCATAGTAGTCATTTCAATTTTATTTAGTTTAATTTCTTTTTGTTTAAACAGACATGTGTTCTTCATGATATTCTTCTTAGAAATTTATGATAAATGCATTCATTCATCATTATTCAAAAATTTAGGGGGAGTAGTATCATGAAAATAAGTTAACAACAAAATTGTCAATTGAATTGTCAATATGAAGGAATAGAAACCTGAGCAATAACTTGGCTTGTGAATACATGAAGTTTTAAAATATAAACCTTCTTGTACACAATTGTCATGAATACTAAGTCAACAAGGTCCAATAGCAATAAATGGTTCTATTAGTTGATTAGGACCATACATTAAATAAGTTTCAAACATGGCATTTTAAGCATCAGCAGAAGCTACAGTGTATTGTAAACATCAGCAGAAGCTACAGTGCGAATCTTGAGGGGGAGTAGAATATGATTATCCGTAGTTTGGTAACCTACGAATATGTTAATATTTTACAAGTATAATTCATTTCCATAGATTGGTAACCTATGGAAAGTCAATTTATACTTCAATTCAAATTCAAAATTCAGTTTTAAGTTTAGTCATCCGCAGATGTCCTACGGATGAACTGAAATCTACGGAACAAATAAATTCCCTAAATGAGTAATGTCAGGATCAGTGATCACAGGTTCGATGGATTAGAGTGTAATGCAGCGGAATAAGATCAAGAATTAGACAAATTGTAGCAAGAATTTTATATTTGTAAGCAAATACGAGAGAATATATTTCTGTGACAAGGAATGTTTCAATTATACCAAAGATTTCTGCTCAATCATTCACAAATTACAATAAGGTTGACACTCCTTATATAGAGTGCAATCACTGCTATTATCACGGGATAGTGACAACTGGCAGATCTCTTACAAAAATAACTAACACTTAACAAACTACTGAAATGTTCACAACTACTGAGAACATATCAAGAGTGCTAAGTACAAAATATAAAACTACTGATAAGAAACTACTGAAACTACAACGACTGAAGAACAAACTCTTCAGTTGTTTTACAAAACTACTGAAAACATAAAACTACTGAAAGTAAACCGTCACAACTACTGAAGAAGTCCTCTTCAGCTGTTATGACAACGTCTGATACTTGGTCTTCAGCACTTGTCTTCAGACTTTGTCTTCAGTTGTTGTCTTCAGCTGTTGTGGACTTCAGCGGTTGTTGTGACGTCTGTGGGACTTAAAGGTTTTTCTGATCCGGCTCATTGGTTCTTTTGGTCCAACAAACTCCCCCTAAACCAATGCAGCCAAAACCTTAAACTTTATTGAGGTCCCACTTATTGTTGGCAAAATGGTTGGTCTTTTTCCTTCTTGATCAGTTGAGAAGATGACCCATATAAGCATTGGCCTGGAATTGAGTCTCTGATGATTTGGTTGGCAATGTATGGATGGGAGCTCTGTATTGGGGAATTGGACACTGAGCTGTTCCCCCATCCATGAGACTCATTTCCCATGTATAAGCCTGTAGGATTCTCTGGTGTATGCTCTGAGAAACATAATTTGTTCTTCCATGGTAAGATTTTCTGGTTCACCATCAAACAATCCTTCACGCCCATACAGCTCTGAAATGTACTTAGCCTGTTTGCCATTTTTGAGCTCAACTGTTGTAATCTGTCTGTATGCAAACTCATCTGGGTGAGGACCTTCAAGTAACAGACTGAGCTCATTTTGTTTGAAGTTCTCAAGCCTCTTGTAGACTAACCCCTTTTTAATTACTCTGTTCTCTAACATCTTTTGGGGTGGCTGTTTAGCCTCATAAGCCTTCTTGAAATCTTCTACAATTTCCCAGGGTGATACTACCAGGACCACTGTGATATCTTCATCTATGATCCTTTTTACTTGGCCCTTGTATCTAGCAGGAATGTCTTTCTTCACAATTCTGTGAGCCACCCTAGGATCAGGCCATATTCTCACCTTTTCCTTTTGATATTGAAATGTGTTAGCAATGGTGTACAATCTCAGAGCTTCTTTCTTCATACTGATTATTGATGAAGAAGCAGCATAAGTTTTGTCTATGCTTTACAACATCTCCTCATCATGAAGCCTTTGCTGCTGTTCTTCTTCTATCTTTACTCTCACAGTTTCCATTTGTGAGGTGGGAGTGATGGGCATAGGTTTGGCTTTAGGCAAAGTTAGGACTGCGGAAAGAGGCAGCCTATCTTCTTCCTCATCATCCTCTTCTTCTTCTTCTTCTAGCCTCAACATCCTTCTCTTCTTCTTCTGGGTGCATCATCGGCTATTGGTTTTGAGGGTAAAGGAGTTGGTTTAATGGGTTGTGGTAGTGGTGATTTTGAAGTGGGAAAGTTTGCAGGTTGTTCTAGCATTCTTGTAGTGAGTGAGGCTTTTGAGTGTTTTGCTAGTTCATTTCTGTTCCCAGCACCTGCCTCATTTAGTGCTTCAATCACCAATCCCTTAGTGTATGCTTCAGACGTACAGATCTTGTGGTTATTGCCAGATACTGTCCCTGGTCCATGACTTAATCTCGATCAATGATCTCCAAAGGTACTTTGCAATGAATCTGATCATGATCTCCAGTCTTTCTCTTCTAATGCATCATAACTTGCCCATATTGAGTTAATTTCTTCACCTTCAAGTCTCCTAATCTCTGAGTCAAGCTGTGCAGTATCGAACCCTTGTCTATACAGTTGATCAATAATGGAGTCCATTGATTTACTATGTGTAGCATCCGCCATTTTGATCATCTCATCAAGTTGGAGTTTCTTTTCTTTTCCTTCAACCTTCCTTTTCTTATATGTGATATGAGAGTCTTTGTGACTTTCACCCACTTGATCAATGTCGGCTCTCTTCACAAACTCCTCTTCCTTCTCAGTCTCTTTCACAAACTCCTTTTCCTTCTCAGTCTCCTTCACAAACTCCTCTTCCTTCTCAGTCTCCTTTTCTTTCTGTATGCTCTTCCTCTTTGCTTTCACTGACTGACTCTCCCCTTTTTGGTTGCATTGGTTGCAAGGGTTTGAGTAGCAGAAAGCCTTGTGCTCACAGTCTCCTCCACCAGGGGTTGTATGATTGAGGGAAGCCTCTCATCCATGGTTTTGATCACAATGTCGTTGATCATTGGGGTGATGAGAGGTAGAGATTTCTGAAAGATAGCATCTGTTTGCTCAGAGGGGTTCTGTCCCTGAGAGCCTTGGCCAGACATGGAGGCTGGGGGTTGAAAGTTTGGAGTGGCTGAGTGTTTGGGAGACCTTCAGGTGAAGGTGCCATCTGTGGGTTTATGTTGGTGGCAGATGGACTTGCTTCTTGAGAGAATTGGTCAAGTAGTCTTTGTAGTCTACTGACTTCTTCCTCAAGAATTGTGTTCTGGGCCAGAACATCATAAAAGAAGCCCAGGCCATCATCAGCAAATGCTGAATCACCTGACCTCCTGCTTGTAGCAGGATGTACATGCAGTGGGTGTAGACCAGTTTGAGCATGTGCCCCTTTTTCTTGGAACTGGGGACTTCCAGCCTCAGGACGATGCCCTTCATCAGCTGTTGCCTCTGATGAGGTCTTAGCAATGTTGCCAGCCTCAGTCTGATCATGTGCTGATTCAGAAGAGGTGGCAGCCTCACCAGATATTCTTATCTCCATATCCACACCAGGAGACAGAACATTTAGACCCCGGTGTTGTGGGTTGTCAGAAGCATGTTGATCCTCTTCCTCAATGGCTGTGGTTTTCCCTTTTGTTTGTGGTTGTTGGGGAGGAGGAGAGGCATGCAGCTGAGTCAGCACGTTTGCAATTATAATGGTTGGACTTTAGGGGGCATTTTCATGGGGAGATAGGGTAAAATCAGTATGCACCTGGGGAGAATGGTGCTTTTCAATGGCAATCTCCTCAAATGAGGAAGATTCCAGATTAGTGGGTACCCCTTCTTTGGTTGCTGCAGGCTCCTTTTGAGAGGAGTCCTGAGCGGCTGTGGCTGGTAGAGTCTTTGTTACTGCTGGGGGGTTTACACCAGCAAGTATATCCTGCCTTGGTGGTACAGGAGCATCTTCAGGGGACTCATCTCCCTGAATAGCTGTTTTGGGGCGTTTGGTTTTTGGTTTGGTGGGGACTCTGGATCTTGTGGTGGTGGCTATGGGTTCCAGCTGCGTGGGTTTGCGCAGCTTGGCAGCCATTTTTAGTGATTAATCAGAGTTGTGCTGGGAGTATACTTCAGGCAATACAGCCATAGCAGGGACTCCCAGGCCAACAAGTCCCTTAGCTTGAAGCTGGTTTTCAGTTATGGCCATTATGAACCGAGGATATAATATCCAACGGTTAGCAAGTTGTTTTTGGTCCATATCCTTGAGCTCTAAAAATAGTATTTCAGAAAAATTTAAAGGTTGTTGCTCAAGGATGGAGTACATTACCTGTTGCCACCTTGTGGACATTTGATCCCATGATGAAGTCTTGGGGGCAAGGCAGACATTTACCATATGAAATATGAGACGTTCGGCATCCACGAAATGTTTCTTCAATATGGTAGAGGCACTCAGGTTACCTTGGTATCCATGGTGGGCAAATGATAGATCTGTTGTGCCCTTTGGATAACCAGTTGGGAAAGTGGCATCATCCAGATTGAGGGTTTGGCGAAGAGTGTCTGGAGTAATAACCACCTTTTGACGATTGACAAACGATTGAAGAGACTCTATGTCATTCTCCTCAGAGACAAGAGTGACGTTTGTCCAGAATTGGTTAAGAGATTCGGCATATATTGTGGGATTTAACAGAAAAGCCGTTTGGTAAGGTGACTGAACCATTAAATCAATGGCGTTGTGAAACTTGGTCCAGTATGGCGATTTTGTGAGATGTGCGACGCAGTTGTGTCGTGGTTTTAGTTGCATGGTCGCCATTGATGAAGAGAGGTTATAGAGTTTTTGAACGTTAGGTTTGAGAAGAGAGGTGAGAAAAACTCTGAAGGTGGGATAAGGTATTTAAAGGGTAGGGTTAGAAAACGACTGAAGGTTTTGGTGTTAGTCATCATTTGTTGAAACTACTGATGACGTGGTATTAACTTTCAGAGGTTTGAAATGACTGACCGTATTGGTGTGATCAGCAGTTGTTATGAAACAACTGAAGACTTGGTTTTAACCGGCATACGTTGAAACAGCTGAAGTCTCTGATTTAGTCATCAGTAGTTATAAAACTACTGAAGACAGTTTTGACTTCAGGTGGTGAAACAACTGAGGACATGGTTTTGTCATCAGTAGTTTCACGTGAAACTACTGAAGATAGTGGTTTTGTCATCAGTTGGTGTAAACAGCTGAAGACTTGGTGTTAGTCTTCAGTAGTTGTAAAGTACTGAAGACATAGGTTTAGCTTCAGTTGTTTAGAAACAGAAGTTGTAGAAACAACTGAAGAGAAATTACTCATCAGCTGTTTTCGTCAATTCATAGCTTTTCAGCTGTTTCAGTCTGACCTCCACACTTACTCATCAGACTTAAATCTGAGTTTCAGAGGTTTCATTGGTCATCAGTACTTATCTGCATTTCTGACATCTGTAGTTGTAACTACATCAGCTGTTGTGATTTCATCAGCTGTTGTAACTACATCAGCTGTTTTAACAAATAAAGTACTTCAGTACTTGTGAGGCATGTAGCCTTCAGTAGTTATAAAAACTACTGAGGGTAAAGGAACTCATCAGTACTTATATGTGACATGGTCACCAATGATCATCAGTACTTATTACTTAGATCATCAGTAGTTGTCACTTATTCTAGCAGCAGCATACCAAGCCTTAACACTAGGTTGTGGAAAGTTGAACTATCCAAAGGCTTAGTAAAAATGTCTGCAAGCTCATCAGCACTAGGAACAAATTTTGGGTCAATCAGACCTTTTCAAAACAATCTCTAATAAAATGGTGTCTGATTTCAATATGTTTAGTCCTAGAGTGCTGGACAGGATTCTTGACAATACAAAGAGCTGAAGAGCTATCCATTAACAATGGGGTCTTAGTCTCTGTTATGCCATAATCCAATATTTGGTTTTGAAGCCAGAGTACCTGAGATGTACAGCTTGCAGCAGCAATGTACTCGGCTTCAGCAGTTGATGTAGCAACTGAGGGTTGTTTCTTACTCTGCCAAGAAATCAAACAATTGCCTAGGAATTGACATCCACCAGAAGTTGATTTCCTGGTCAACTTACACCCTGCATAGTCACTGTCAGAAAAAGCAACTAATTTACCAGAATGTCTAGTAGAATACCATAAACCTAGAGATGGAGTGCCTTGCAGATATCTAAAGATCCTCTTGACTGCAATCAAATGAGACTCCTTAGGTGCAGCCTGAAATCTAGCACAAACACATGTAGCAAACATAATATCTGGTCTAGAAGCTGTTAAATACATCAAGGACCCAATCATACATCTGTAAAGTGTTTCATCAACCACTTTACCTTTCTGATCTGTATCCAGTTGTGTGGTGTTGCACATGGGAGTAGAACAGGGCTTACAGTTTTGTAAATCAAACTTTTCCAAAAGATCTTTTGTGTATTTGGACTGATGAATGAAAATTCCATCAGCCTTTTGTTTGATTTGCAAACCCAGAAAGAATTGTAATTCTCCCATGGCACTCATTTCAAACTTTTGTTGCATCAACTTTGTAAAGGCATCACACAACTGTGGATCAGAGGATGCAAAAATAATATCATCTACAAAAATTTGAACAAGTAGATTATGCTGCCCAGCTTTCTTAATGAATAAAGTTTTATCTATGGAGCCTCTAGTGAAATTATTTTCCAGAAGAAAGTTTGATAATGTCTCATACCAGGCTCTAGGAGATTGTTTCAACCCATAAAGAGCCTTATCAAGCTTGTACACCCAATTAGGATGTTTATTGTCCTCAAAACCTGGTGGTTGACATACATAAACCTCTTCTTTAATTTTCCCATACAAAAATGCACTTTTGACATCCATTTGAAAAACTTTAAGATTTTGATAAGCAGCATAAGCTAAAAACAATCGAATTGCTTCCAGTCTGGCTACAGGGGCAAAGGTTTCATCATAATCAATACCTTCTTCTTGTGCAAACCCCTGAACAACCAGTCTGGCCTTGTTCTTAACAATAAGCCCATTTTCATCAGTTTTGTTCCTAAACACCCATTTAGTGCCTATTGCACACTTACCTGGAGGTAGAGGAACCAGTTCCCATACTTGCTGTTTCTTGAACTGAAGAAGCTCAAGCTGCATGGCATCAACCCATCCATTGTCCTTTAAAGCAATGTGATAATTCTTTGGCTCTTGCTGACTGATGAAGAGAGCATAGAAGCAGAAATTTGACAATTGACTTCTTGTTGACACGCCAGAAGTGATATCACCAATGATTTGAGACATAGGGTGATTCTTCAGATCTTGGTACACAATGAGATCAGTGCAAGTGTTTGTAGCAGGCTCAGCAGCAACAAATGGTGATGGTGAAGCATTTCCTTGAAACCAATCAATAGATGGTAATTCAAAGGAAGTTGAAGTTGTAGAAATCTCATCAGCATTTGTTGTGGATTGTGCCGCTGGAGCTACAGGAACATCAGGTCTAGCTGAATCAGGCAGTTGATCACTAAACTTGAAGAGGTGAGTACTACTATCATCATCATCATCAGCACCAGCAGTACCACCAGGTGGTGAACTATTGACAGGAGCAACAGCAGGAGTTTGATAAGGAACATATTGCAGTATGTCCAAATCAAATATTTCCACAAGGCTTTGTGGAATCATTTCCTTTGGAGATTCATTAAACTTAACATGTAGATTCTCTTCAACCATCTTTGTTCTACAGTTGAAGACTCTGTATGCTTTGCAAGTTGATGAATAACCAACAAAGTACCCTGCATCCACCTTAGAATCAAATTTTTGGAGTTCATCCCGTGTGTTGAGAATGAAACAAGGACACCCAAAAGCTCTGAAGAATGAAATTAGAGGGGTCAAATGATGAAGAACTTCATATGGAGTCTTCATCAACCTCTGATTTACTAGAGCTCTATTTTGTACATAGCAAGCTGTATTGACTGCTTCAGCCCAAAAAGTCATTGGGAGTCCAGAATCAGCCAACATGGACCTTGCAGCTTCAATAAGGGTCCTGTTCTTTCTCTCCACTACTCCATTTTGTTCAGGAGTTCTTGGAATGCTAAAATGCCTCTTGATTCCCTTTGAGAGGTAGAACTCATCAAGTGTATTGTTTCTAAATTCTGTTCCATTATCACTTCTAATACACTTGACTGAGAGGGAATACTGCTTCTCAATATACAACACAAAGTTGATAATCTTCTGAGCTGCCTCATCCTTTGAATGCAAGAAGAAAGTCCATACAAATCTGGAGTAATCATCCACAATTACCAGATAGTATTTCTTCTTAGCCATACTCATCACTCTCACAGGACCAAAGAGATCCATGTGAAGAAGCTGTAAGCAGGCAGTGGACTTAGGTTCTTCTATGGAGGGAAATGAAGCTTTGTGCTGTTTTCCTTTTAAACAAGCAGTGCAGTTATCTTCACATTTGAACTCCTTCATAGGCAGTCCCCTTACTAAACCATGGTTTATCAGCTGATTTATGTTTTTGAGATTAACATGACCCAGCCTTCTATGCCATAGAGTAGATTCTTGAGGGGAAGCCTTGAAAATAGGCAAGGATGGCCTTTGAGATCTATTTTCTTGGAAAGATCTAAGGCATACACTCTTCCTGTCCTGTTGGCCTTTAGGAGAGTGTATTCATCCAACACCTTATCAATCAAACTTAGAACTTTGGATGACAGAATCCGACAGTTCTGACTGGTGAAAAGAGCAACATGGCCTTTGTCACACATTTGACTGACACTCAAGAGGTTGTACTTGAGATTTTCCACATGGTTAACATCATCAAACTTTATTTCCCCATTGGAAACAAAGCCTTTGCCGATGATGTAACCCTTTGCATCATTGCCAAATGACACAAACCCCTTCCTTCCTTGAGAGTAGTCATTAAGAAGTGATCTGTTTCCTGTCATATGCATGGATCCTCCACTGTCTACATACCAGATGCCTCTGTGGCATGTTGAAGAACCCTGCAAACAAAACAATTAGTTAGATTTTGAGACCCAAACCTTTTTGGTTTTGGGCCTGTTCACATCAACAGATGGTAAACTAACAGGTTTGTTGGAAACAACAGCCTGAGAGGAAGAAGATGGTGAAGAAGAGGAATCCTTTGGCTTGGACCTCCTTTTCTGTGGTTTCAACATAGGAACATCTAATTGGTTAACTCTTCCCAATAGATGTTGAACCATCATAACCAGCTGTGTCTGATTTTGTGATAAAGCTTTCAGCTCTTCAGACACATTGGCATTGGAGTTTGATAAGTTCCTATGTTGCACCTTCTTCTTTTGAGCAATCTCAGCTGTTACCTGTTTAACCCCTTCCTTTTTGGATTTCTTTTTGGACTTAAGGGTTACAGGATTTGATGTTGCTGGTACAAATGTGGCTTCAAACTCAGTTTTCATTTTAACCATTTTCTCTTTAATTTCCTCTTTATGTTTGAGTTTGGATCCTCTTTTGTACCAACAATCATCTGTAAGATGATTGAACAAACCACATACTTCACATGGTTTCTTCTTCATCTTATGTTGATCATCAACTAAAGGGAATGAAACTACTGAAGACTTGCTCTTCAGTACTTTGGAAGCATTATTTGCTTTCTTGACTTCCTCTTTAGTAGTCTTCAAACTCTTTCTACTGACAGTTTTCTTCTCTTCAGTGCTGACAGTAGTTGGAGTTTGAACTTCAGGTGTTAAATCTTGCTCTCCAGTCCTTTCAGGACTTCCAGAAATAACTCCTGAGTTGATCAACTCTTTGATCATGTGAGTGTCAGCAATGGAACCATCAACATCAGCTGATTGGTTCTGAGAGGGCTTAGTGCTGACTTCTACTTTTGATGATGCTCTATCAAAAGTGAATCACATGATGAGGTGGATTGGTTATTGCTTTCTCCATCAGATTTCACTTCTGCTCTTGAAGCAAAATCTGTAGGAGGAGCAGTGTGATTATAACCAATGCCAAACTTCACATTGGAAGCTGATTGCTTACTAAGAAGCATTTCAAAACCTTTGCATGATTGTACCCATCGATCACACTCTACTTGGGTGACTGCAAGGGTTTCTTTGAGACTTCTCTGGTCTTCCAGAATAACCTCTAGCTTAGCCTTTTCATCATTTAATTGGCATTTAAGCTTATAAATCTCATCACTTTTACTATTAAGAGCAGACTCATACTCAGCTTTTCTTTTGGAAATGGTTTTCTCAAACTCAAGTTTTTGATTTATTAATGCTACATTTGCCTCTCTAATAGAGACAAAGGCAGCTATGCATGATTCAGAACATAACTTGGCTTTAGCCTCTGAAGATACCTGAGTTACCTGTGAAGATGATGCATTTGAGCAGGAACCCTCAGTAGACTCCAGAGCCATAAGTGCTAGATTCCCAAAAGGACTGTCACCACCATGTTGATCAGCACCTGTGAACAGTTGTTCATGACCAGACATGTCATCTGGCAAACTGCTCCAGTCAACAACTTCAGGGGTGAAGAAGCTATGTTGTTGAGGTTGAGGAGGTTGATGAGATGGTTGAGGTTCTGGTAGTGCATGAGGTTGTGGTACCATAGGAGCTTGAACTTGACTGGTTTGTGGCATGTAATAACAAGGGTAAGGGTATGGCATTTGACCCTGAGGAACAAATATGCAGGAGATTGTGGTTGAGAATGATGACTAGAATTGACAGGATGTTGCCCTTTGTTTTGTTGACTATTGCCAGGGAAAGTCACAAAAGGTGCAGAGGAATTAGATCCAGATAATCTACATTCTCTAGCAAAGTGTCCAAGCCTTTGGCATTTGTGACACCTCAACTTACTCTTGTCAAAACCAACTTTGGTTTTGCCAGAGAGTCCTGGGAACTTTCTTCCAGTTCTTTTGTAGAACTTCTGAGATCTGATATTTATCAAGGCCATTTGGCTCAAAATATCCATCTCTTCTAAGTCATCATCAGCAATCCCCTTGAGATCATCCATGATGAAGCATAGATCTCATTATTACACCCAGTAAACTGACTATCAACACTCACAAATGCAGAATCAGAAATGTTTGAAGAGAAATCAATATGCTCATCATACTGGCATTCAGATGAAGCATATTCTGACTCATGACTAACCAAGGCAGTGTTGCCTGGTACAAAGTCTTCAGTGAGCTTACCAGATGAAGACAGTTTTCGTTTTTGTTCTATCTCTCTCTCAAATGTGAGCAATTTCCCATGGAGTTGGGTGAGAGATAGTTTGTCCAAATTTGCACTGGAGCGTAGGACAATAGTATATGTGTCCCATCTCTCAGGCAGTGATCTGAGAAATCTGTTATTCATCTGGATATTGGTGTACTCATGTTTGACCATTTTTAATTCAGAGATCAAACAAGAGAACCGCTCAAACTGTTGAGTCAGTGTCTCACCCTTCCTATGAGAGAATGTCTCATATTGTTGGGCAAGGATCTCTCTATTATTTGCCAAGACCTCATCTGTTCCTCCAAATTGTTCTTTCAAGGCATTCCAGAGGTCATGGGCAGATTCATAATGCATTAGCCCAGAATAGATTTCATTGGGTAGTGCCATGGCCAGAATTCCATGGGCTTTTGCATCAATCTCAAACAATTTCTTATCCTCATCTGAGTATTGATCCTTCCTCTTCGGAACCATTTGATTGGTTTCCGGGTTATTCACCATAGGCTTGTGTGGACCATGTACCACTGATGTCCAACAACCTGAGCTGTTAACAGACAGGTGATGGAGCATACGTCGTTGCCATATGTTATACTCATTCCTAACCAGCATTGGAGGCTTGGTTGAGGAACCAGTATTGTGAGGATCATTGGAAGGAGTAGTCATTTTAGGTCCAAAACAATTTAATTCAAGCTTTTAAAAGATTTTACACAACACAACTCAATGAAAACCAAGAATAAATCTCAGGATGAATGACCAAAAACACAGAAAATTCAATCTCTATAACCGTTTCTTGCAAAAATGCTAATTCAATCAAACTTGGATCTTGAATAGCAGTTTCAATGATCAATTATTAGATCGATCAATGATTAACCTGCTCTGATACCATTTGTCAGGATCAGTGATCACAAGTTCGATGGATTAGAGTGTAATGCAGCGGAATAAGATCAAGAATTAGACAAATTGTAGCAAGAATTTGATATTTGTAAACAAATACGAGAGAATATATTTCTGTGACAAGGAATGTTTCAATTATACCAAATATTTCTGCTCAATCATTCACAAATTACAATAAGGTTGACACTCCTTATATAGAGTGCAATCACTGCTGTTATCACGGGATAGTGACAACTGGCAGATCTATTACAAAATAACTAACACTTAACAAACTACTGAAATGTTCACAACTACTGAGAACATATCAGAGTGCTAAGTAAAAATATAAAACTACTGATAAGAAACTACTGAAACTACAACGACTGAAGAACAAGCTCTTCAGTCGTTTTACAAACTACTGAAAACATAAACTACTGAAAGTAAACCGTCACAACTACTGAAGAAGTCCTCTTCAGCTGTTATGACAACGTCTGATACTTGGTCTTCAGCACTTGTCTTCAGACTTTGTCTTCAGTTGTTGTCTTCAGACTTTGGGACTTCAGCGGTTGTTTGTGACGTCTGTTGGACTTAAAGGTTTTTTTCTGATCCGGCTCATTGGTTCTTTTGGTCCAACAAGTAATAAAGAAAAGTGAGCCCACTTCATTAATAAATGAAAATACCAAGTGTCAGATGAGAGTATAAATGTTGTTTTTGACTTGGAATTCATTATTCACTTATCTTTTTGACCTAGAAGTTTTCATTAGTCGAAACCTCATCCCTCTCTTATCTGATTTCAAATACCCAATCCTAAACATCAAACAAAACTAAAAACTGATTTCGAGTCTTAATCTTAAGGTAAATCATATCATAAACATCAGCAATGAACTGTTTGATTCATCAAGATCATATAGTCGATTTATGGAACTCAGCTCAAATTGAGGAAGATGGAGAATCTGAAGTAATTATGGCTGAGATTAAGCATGAAAGACTAAGGATAGATGAGCAGACCATAAGAAAGGTACTAGAGTTGGGAGAAAAGAAATAGGTCTCCCAGACGTTTTATCATGAGTACATTGAGAAGATATTCTACTGATGGGTTATGATGGTGACTTTGAAGAGGAGGATCATAAGGGGAGATTGTGCAAGCCCTACTAGTTTCTGTGCCACACTTACCTGAAGTGTATGTCAAACAGAAAATCTGGACTGGATAGATTCTCAAGGCATATCTCTTCTGGAATCATAGGGATCTTTGAAGGAAGAACATATAACTACTCTAAGTACATCTTCAACTGCTTATGTGACCAAATAATAGTGGAGAAGAATGAAAAAATGTTCATGTTTCCAAGATTCTTACAATTAATTATAAATGCTGATCTACCTGGTATTGCTAGAGATGGTGATATGTTTGTTCAAGCACACCTAGGGAGATCTATACTGAACGAGATTAGTGGGAAATATCAAGGAGAAGAAATGCCAAACGTTTTGCTCATGTGATGGATGCTAATGCCAACATCCCACAACAACTGATATGGGAGGACCAGCAAGGAAGTTCGCCTGCTAACACTGAGGAAGTCTCACCTTCACCTCATCAATCACCCATTCACCAACAACCTCAACCATCCCTACCACTCACCTCCCAGCCAAAACACAGAACCTATCTCTCCAATCCACCTTCTATCACCAAATCAATAACAAACACCCCAACCACAATCACCAGCCAGCTAAAACACTCAACCAATCTGTCCAATTCACCCTCCATCACCTAATGAACTCCAAATACAACTTTTTCAACAGCATCCAACTCCGGAAAATCCATCCACTGAGAGCATTTACACCGGGGAGACAAAGTTAGCCTCACAAGCAAGTATAGTTCAACTGTCTATAATCAAAACTGAATCCCCTGTTCTCTCAAATGAAACTAAACCAGTCATTCCTGTCACTGACCATTAGCAACAATAACAACCACATCAAGAACTGGCAGATCAAGCCATTGAGTCTAGTTCAAGCTCAACAAGTGTAGCCCCTGAAGAAGTGAATCATGATGAGATTGCTGCTAAATATCAGGAAGCGAGAAAAGAAGATGTTGATCATAAGAGAAGAATGGAAAGGGTGAAAAGAACAAGAACCAACTCCTCTACATTGATAGATGATATGCTTTTGAAGAGGGTTGGATACAACAACAAGAATCCATCATCTATCAAAAGCTTTAAGGGAAATTAATATACATCTCCCATAACAGAACGGGGTTATGTTGAGAAAACCAAAGAGCTAGTGCTGCTGAGGAATGCCGAAGGGAGGAAAGCTGATAAGATGAGAATCTTTGATCCGATGGAGATCAACCTGCTTCACCCAAGCTACACATCATATCTTCATGACAAATTCTTTCCAAAGCTAACTGATGAAAGGGATCAAAATGACTTATGTCTATATGTGCATATGATTCAAGTGATTGAGAAACTGCACGCAAAGGCATACAAAAGAAGAAGACATGAAGCTGACCTTTTGAAAGGAGTCAACATTGAAGAAGTCACAGAACTAAGAGTCTCAGAAGAAGATGAGTTGGAAATTGTCAATAACCAATGTGTTGTGGAAACTCTGACAACAGAAGAATACATTCTGGGATTGAGCTTTGAACTCTTAAAAGGATATGTAGAATGGAGATCAAATACAAGTATGATGATCAAAAAAGGATACAGTATTTTATTTCAACAAAAAGATGGTGTCAAGAGTAAAGGAACTTTTAGTTTTACAGAACTGATTAGAAGTATCTAAGCCTAAGGGGGAGTATTGTTAGATCTAGGGTCAATAGATCAAGTCCATTTTTTAAAGCTTAGAACTTTAATCAATTTTTGTAATGAATACTTGTAACTCATTATTATGTATGCATTAAATATATAGGTTAACCTATATATGTTTTGATTTATGTATGATTGCAGGTACAAACATAATACTTGGTCACTTACTTAAATCGACTAAGTGTAAGAAATATATCTACGGATGAACATTTTGTTCCTCCGTAGATATGTTTCTTACCAGTAACAAACATCCGAAGATCATCTGCGGATGAACAATCAACTCTGGAGTTCAAGTGATCAAAGAGGTCAAGTGAAGACTCCTGCGGATGAGTAAACAACCTGCTCTGAGGATGAAGAGAAGATTGCTTCGGAAGAACAAGATAGCTTCGGAAGAACAAGCCTCCTACGGAAGAACAAACATCTACGAAAGAACAAACATCTACGAAAGACCATAGTCCTGCGGAGTCCAAACACTTGTATTTAATAATACAAAGTGTTACAAGTCAACAAGACAGCTGTGCGAATCCCAAGAAATCCAGTGTGTCCTTAACAGAAACACTCGTGCCTATATATATGGATATTAGGTTTCACA
>CM046040.1:83978444-84131927 GCA_025215565.1 Flaveria ramosissima
GTTTAGCGACAGATTCCACCAATTTACTCGTGAAATCTGGATCACTAACTAGAGGAGTGGACACCACATGATCCTTGATTGGATTGTTATTTATTGGTCTACATTTAGCATTCAACAAGGTCTCATGTGGTGGTGGAACCACTTTGTAACCCAATCCCTTCCCGTTATTTCGTTCTCTCACTAAGTGTTAAACTATGTTAGAAGAACTAGTCCAACTGTGTCGTTTTTGTTTTAGTGAGTTTACTTTGACTTCTAAAACTGCCTTTTCTTTCTTAGCTTCTTATAGGGAGTTTAAATAGAACTTTATGTCATTTTCTTGATTAAAAGCAACAACTTCGGTTTCCCTTAGTTTTTTATTTAAAAGTTCTGTTTTTTCTTTATAACTGTGCTCATTTTGTGTCAAAATTCTATTAGCTTCTGTACACAGTTGTAAGTCATTTATCAAGCTATCATTATGGTCTAATAACCTAGCAAATTTTAAATCTATGCTTTCTCTAAATTTGTTACATGTACTACAAGCATGATTATCAAAAAGTTGGTCAGTGGTACTTACCTGTGAAGATTCGGTTGAATCTACCATCAGTGCAGAGTTTGACTCTTCAGATGCTGGTGATTCTGAACATGTCGTTCTGAGATCTTCTTCAATCAGGTGATTGACCATATTTGCAGTATCTTCATGATTTGACATCACTAGTTCAACTGCTATTTCACCTTCACTTGCAGTGTCATCATCCAGACCCTCCACATTTGCAATGTTTGACTCGCCCGGAGATACAAAACGAAAGGTCTAATCTTGACCTTCGTCATCTTGTGCAGTCAAAGCCTTTGGATCTTTGCTTGATGAAACAGCTCCACTCGTGGGTTTGTCTTGACGGTTGAATGATGAGAAAGGATTCCCATTACCTGTTTTCTTGGGCTTTACACATTCACGTTTGAAGTGCCCTTTTTCTCCACAGTTAAAACAGGTAACTTTGGTTTTGTCAAAACCAAAGGTTGTATCCTTTGTGGCTATCAAGTTCTGTCTTGTCTTCTTCACAAACTTTTTCACTCGCCTGACAGCACTTGCTAAAGCCCACATAATGTCCATTCTTTCTAATTCATTCTCGTCCACCTGCTCGTAATCCTCATCAGCCAGATGGTATTTTCCGATCTTTCCTGCAACTAGACCATCATAAGAATGAACGACCGCAGCTAAAAGGTCCATATGTTCCTTTGCAACCTCCACAGTGATATTCCTTAGATTCTCGGCCTTCAACTTTGTAGCATTTCCTTCCGGTGTGATATCTTGGGTACTAGATGACCCTGACATTTCAGATCCTAAAGTTGTAGGTTAAGAAGGAGCGGTTGAACTAGACACAAATGCCGTTTGAAGCGGTGCTCCTGAACTTGTTGAACTAGAAGAGGATTTATAAAGTGAAGGATTCTAGTAATAGGATCCTTTCTGTTACTTGTATTTCATCCTCAGTTCCTCCTCTCTTAATTTCAGGATGAAGTCGTTTATGTCTAATTTTTCCAGTAACTTGTTCTGTCTCAAATTTTTCCAGTAACTTATCTTCCATTGACGTTGTGACTCCATGAGTGTGCAGCTCACTCATTAAATGGTAGAATCTGTCTATGACATCATCCAAACTCTCTTTACCCATTGAAGAGAAGTTATCAGACTCTTTCTTCAAAGCCTTTGCCTTTAGAGCTTTCAACGATGCATTCCCGTTATCGTTTCTCTAAGGCTTCCCATAGCTTCTTTGCCTGTTTGTTCTCAGAAAACTAGTGGAATATATCCTTAGGTATCGACTGAGTCAACAGGGCATACACCTCCTTTTCAGCATTATACTTCACTTTCTGGCCATCAGTCATGCCTCCCAAAGTTAATTTAACACCGTCAGCACCAACTAGCATACTATACCCTATCTCAATAGACTCCCAAAGGTTGGGATCAACTCCATTAAGATAGATCTCGAACCGCTGTTTCCATTATGGATAGTCATCCAACGTTATAAGCTTTGGCGATTTATTGTGATTTCCAACCTCATTCTCCAAAAGTAGAAGGTTCTGGATGCGTGAATTTTTCCCGGCAGTAAATGCTAAAAACTGATCTTCCATTTGTATTAACTTTGAACTTTGAGAATAACTCTGATTCACTCGTGCGAATGGACAGATGCGGATGAGCCATTTGTGCGATTGAACAAAGCGTATGGGTCACTCGTGCGAATAAAGGATGCGACTGGATTCAATCGTGCGATTGGATTCAGTCGTGCGAATGAAGGTTGCAACTGGGATTCAGTCGTACGTATGGAATGAGCGATTGAAGACAAGCAAATGGGGTTGTTCAGTCGTACGAATGGACAAGCGACTGAGTTCAATCGTGCGAATGGGTGTGCGATTGAGTTCAGTCGTGCGACTGAAGGCTGCTGTTTTTGAAAATTCGAAGGTTTTTGACACTTTGACACAAAAACGCGATTTTTCAAGAACCCTAATCTGCCGTATGCCGAAAAATGAAAACTTTGAGATCTGGAGACACCAAAAACACTGTTTTACTCAAAAAGATGATGTTTTGAATGAAAAAACGTGATTTTTACACCAAAACCATTCGAATCACACACAAAATCAAGAGCACAAGCTCTGATACCACTTGTTAGGACCGTGTACGTACGGGGTACCAACTGATAATGCGTGTATACCTAATGAAATAGTGCGGAATCCTATTTGATTGGCGATCCAATAAGTGAGAACGCAATTTTGATCAATCTAGAGATTAATGAAACGTTATGAACGATTAGAACACGATCAACTGCGATCTATGAAGTTGGAGCAGGTTCTCTAAAGTCTCTGGACGGCTAGGGTACATATGTGAGTCGAAATTCTTCAAGTGTTGCGTATTTCCACGAATTAGGTGGTATTTATAGGTTAGGGTTTGTTAATCGTGCGACTGAACCATTAGTATGGTTCAGTCGTGCGACTGAATCATATGATTGGTCCATACGCACGACTGAAGGTTCAGTCGTTCGACTGAGCCAATCTTATGTCTCAATCGTGCAACTGATCCAGTCTCTTGGTTTAGTCGTGCGACTGGTCCATTAGCATGAAGTGTTCATGCGTATGGTCCATTAGCATGGTCCATTCGCATGAAGACTTAATACGATTAAGTTTAAACACATTTCTCAACCATTCTTGACTAAGAACTATGTAAACAACCACAAACCTATATAGTTAGTTCAATATGCGTTATGATACAATAAACAAGGAAACATTAAATAATAAGCATCAATCACATATTTCATTTCATTCAACTCATTCATTACATATATATAAGACATGAAAGACATTTTACATTAAGCTCCTAAACTAGGTACATATGTATCAAGAAATATTAATGCAACCTCTAAGGCATTTTTCATGCTGCCACCTAGTACATATAATTTGGATTCTAGAAGCCACAAACACCTGCAAGCACTTATTTACAAATTGAATTATCATAAAAGTCAATTAAATAAGAGTAAAACTTGTAGCATCTTCCATTGAAAAGTACCATAATCGGAAGTTAAATAAATTGAGTAACGTGACACAATCATTGATACTCTTATACAAATGATCTTTTCATATTGGTAGGATATATTGCTTTTGATAATTGGTTTTGTTCCATAACCTTTGTTGTTTGTAATTTCTTACTCCCTAATAGAATAGATATACATTGCAAGCAATTTGACAATGAGATGGAAGTTAACTCGTCGTATAGCGCAGGGGTAATTAAACACAAAATAGTTGGAGCTTTAATTACTTGAGACCAAATATTGTTTACCTCAGGACATCCTCTTTAATTCAAGAAAATAGTTGGACCAATTAATACATAAATTGAACAAACATAATGTTACAAAACTAAAAGATGTCATGGCAGCTAAACAATGAAACAAAAATAAGTAGCAACCTTAGAAGAATTATGGTTAAGAAATTAACATAACCTGGTGAACTTAACTTATGGAATGAATATAGTAATATGGATTTTGGCTCAAAATAAAGTTGTAATTTATTATGAATGGGGTATTGCTAACTATCCTAATATTAAGTACGACATCGGTTAGTATTAACCCCAAATCTTAGAATCTGAGCAACTAATTGCCCAAATACTCATACAATACTTGTGTATATCATTTCTAAAAGATACAATATTAGCTTAAATCACAAAGACATGTAATAATGACTTCAATCCATCCCAAATAAGCATAACAAACATGAACAAACTACTTCTGATCATTCCAGGTCAAAAATCAAGGTACTCATTTAAATCAAAATCAATAGATGCCTTTGCAAAGAATACGTACGTGGATCTCAACCTAGATGTTGGATGAACCAATACAACTTAAATCATAGCAGCAAAACGTCATTGAAAAAATTGTTTTAACTCTACCAGCCTAACCAAAAGTTGTCAACACAGCTGTCGCCTACAACCATGTCACGGAAACCAATTCTTCTCTGGATGGAACCAAAAATGCCAAAAAAAAAATACAACTCGTACCTCTAACAACACCGATCTTCAGCTTTGTAACCCGAGAAAGGGTTATGCTATATATTGAGGCGACATAAGACAAACAATGCATGTAGAGATAGCGGAAACTCGTCGGAGATCTGATTGTAGGATAGAAACAAAAGGTTGAGAGGCATAAGGTTGGAGAGATTTGGAAAGGGGCAGTGATCGGTTTGTTTTAGATAGAGGTCTTTGTTCAGACAATCAGAGCGCAAAGATTTTTTCAAATTTTGAATCACCCTCCAATTTCTTTTTATGCTTCAAGATAGTACATCAAGCTTCAAGAGTTGTAAAACTCTTGTAATTAAGAGTTTTAGGTAAAATTACATTTCTATCCATCCAATATGTATATGAATATAGTGTGGTGCATATATATATATATATATATATATATATATATATATAGAGATATAGAGAGAGAGAGGAGAGAGGAGAGAGAGAGCGAGTAGAGAAGAGAAGAGGAGAGAGGAGAGAGAGAAGAAGGACAGAGAGAGAGAGAGAGAGAGAGAGCTCTAAGAGATAGATGAGAGAGAGAGAGAGAGGGACAGAGAGAGAGGAGATAGACAGAGACAGAGAGATAGAGAGAGAGAGAGAGAGAGAGAGAGAGAGAGACAGAGACAGAGAGAGAGAGTAGAGAGAGAGAGAGAGTAGGAGAGGATAGAATCTAGACTCTAGAGGGAGAGAGAGAGAGAGGAGAGAGATATCTAGATATCTGTATAATCTCTCTCTCTACCTATATATGATATATATATAGATCTGTATAGATCTAGAGATATCTCTCTCTATCTCTCTATCTCTCTACATCTAGAGATGTCCTCTCTACTCTCTATCTTATTATATCTATACATAACATATCTCTGTCTACATCTACATATATGTTGTATATATATATACATCTATAGGTATCTATCTATCAGAAGATGGATAGAGAGAGACATAGACAGAGAGAGGGATAGAGATATAGAGAGGTAGAGAGAGGTACAGAGACAGAGAGAAGAGAGATATTAGATAGATATAGTATATAGATCTATAGCTAGAGAGATAGATAGATAGAGAATCTAGATATATATAATATAGATATATATGTAGATATATATATATATGTATATATTGGATATGTATATGTATATGTATATATATATATATATCTATATATATATATATATATATATATAGATGTAGTATATAAATATATATATATATATATATATATATATATATATATATATATATATATTAACCTCATATATTTGTTTGTATTTATTATATACATGAACGCAGGAAAATATCAAATTGACCAAGTACAAGAACTATCTACGGATGAACAAAGTTGTACCTCTGTAGATGTTCTCCTGAGCACAACAAAAGAAAGTCAAGGAATATGCATCCGTAGATCTCCTGCAGAAGACATCTTCTGAAGGTAAGTTGTTGCAGATGCAGAACGATTTCTGCAGCTGCTGATGAACTTGAAGATCAAAGATCCAATTCCTACGGAAGACTAATTCCTAAGGAAGAACAAAGGTCTATGAAGTCAATCAAGTCGATCTCAGAAGTGACGTCATCAAGTCAACACCTACGGAAGACTGGTGTTATTCAGAAATTTGTCAATCACATTATATCAAAATTTCACTGATGTAACTTTCTTACCACAATAAGAAGGTTACTTTTAACCCCTTGTAAAAAGTGAATCCCTCTGCCTATAAATAGAAGGATTGCGTGCACTCTTCATAGACGACAACACAAAAACAATACATCATTTCTTATTACACCAAAATATCGACCAAAATAGCAAAAACAAACAAGAACATTATCTAGCAATTAGCTCTTCATAAAATCCAAAATACATATTGTAACAGATTTAGCATTAATGGAAATCATTTGAAGCATATATGTTTATCTTATTACTTAAATTTGTTTTCAATTTCTCGTGTTTGTTCTTCATTAATTATCATTGCAATTATAATATTATAAACAATTAATTAAGCAACAACTTGTGATAATTCACGATCACTATTTGTCATATCTAAATTGATAATTCCATGTTTTGATCCTTTGATTCATAGGTGGTATTAGAGTATAACAATGAGGGGTTAAACAAAAAGATGCTCCATACTTTGCCAGAAAGTTCGACTCCGACTGTGTCTATGTTCAAAAATACCATTGATCTAAAAACAATTGGGCTAGATACTTTGGTAGCAAAGGTGGAAGCCTTAGAGCTAGATGAGAAAACAAGGAATAAGAGTATAAAAACACAAATAGCTCCATATCAATGTAAAGAATCAAAGGGTGCTGGAAATGCATTCATTTCCAATGATGATAGTGGAAGCTCTTATGCTTTGAGTGATGCTAAAGATGAAACTTCTATCTATGCAGCAATGTCCTCTAAATCAACCACTCAAAGCAGTTCAAACAAGAAAGAAAGAGGGAAAGTTGATGATTTAAAACGTTCAAATGCAACAACCACAAAGGGATCCACAACCAACAAAAGAAACAATCAATATGAACTAACTACAATGGTTCTAGAATCAGAAGAGCAAAAGGCAGCATTTGCAGCCTTCAGTTTAAGATTTCAAGCTTATATGGGTAGCACTTTGACTCCTGCTCATTTATGCCAACAAGATCTTCAAAAACTTCACCCTGGTGAAGTAGAGGAAATGGATTTGCAGTAGAAAATGGCCATGCTTGCATACAGAGCAAAGATGTATTTGAGAAGGAATAAGGGACTGGCTTTTACAGGAAGAACTACCATGTTTGGTGTTGACAAATCTAAAGTGAGATGCTATAAGTGCAACTTGTATTGCCACTTCTCAAAAGAATGAAATAAACAATCAACAAATGATGCAAGACAAACAAATCAAAGAAAATTCAAGCAAGCTCAACTTATTAACTCATCCCCATCCAACAAGTTCCTCAGCAAGTACAAATAACACTAAAGAAACTGGTTTAATTATCTTGCAAGATGGTACTTTTGATTGGAGAATATATGAGAATGAAGTTTTAGAGGAGAATCAAGCTTTGATCGCAAACATGGAGAAAAAAATTCCACCCATGGAAAGAGAGGTAAGAGATAGATTATGTTCATCCAGTTGTGTTAATGAGGTTGAAAGATACAGAGTCCATGCTCAATAATTGGCTAATAAAGTTAAAGAAACCATGATTTTAAATGAATCTCATGTCAGAGAACACAAATTATATCAGGTCAAAATCACTTCATTACAAAAGGATTTAGATTAACTTTTGTCTAGAAACTATCATTTGAAAGCCCAAGTTGAGCATATGACCATCTTTTTAACTAAATCTATGTCTGACGATGCATCTACTGAAGTGAAACTTTAGAAGTTTCAATTGTCATCTCAGCAATATGAGAAACTTTTGAATACTCACATTGAAACAAGGAATTTGTATGGGTTGGAATTTCATGTTGTTGTACCTCCAGTAATGATAAACTACACCACCCTACCTGAGTCAATGACCAACAGTTTGTCAAACCATTTTGTATCAAGTACCAAGATAGAACCAAAAATTGAAATTAATGAATTGGTAAAGAGTGAAGATATTGAGGTTAGTGAAACTGATTCATCTGAATCAAAATTTTGAAACAATCTGAATCAGAATTTGACTTTGATGATTGTGATGACCTGGATGACATAGATGAGCCTAATGAACAAAAATATGTTGGTTTGGGTTGATCCAATTTTTACCAAAGTTCTTGGGGAGATTAAGTTACCTTATCCTCCCAAACAAAGAAATACGTTGAAGACCATCTATATAATAATTGCTCAATTGAATAAAGGAATTCATGAGCTTAACAAGCAGCATAAAACTCAGTTATCTAACAGATTTGTTGGATTCAAGGAAGAAGAGAAACTCATTTCCACAGAACACCTATGGAAGAAGAAGATTGGTTCAGAACCATCCGTAGAAAATCTACAGAAAAAGGATGTTGCTTCATCAAAACAGTCATCCGGAAAAGATCAACGGAAGAAGAATGTGACTACAACAATACAGTCATCCGGAGCATATCCATAGAAGAAGCAATCATCTGCTAAATCTCATAATATCAAAGGTAAGAAGCAAGAGAAGGTTGTGAATTCTCAATCACAAGAACCATTTGATATCATGTCTGGTAGAGGTAAGGATTCTTCAGTTGCAAAGTTTGAGAGAGAGATGAAGATGAACAAGAAAAAAATATAAAGAGAGCCTGGGAGTGAAGAAGAAAAATATTGTAAGTGGTGTGACATGTACAACCACCATACAGTTGAGTGCTACTTCAGCAACTATTGTTCCATATGCAACATGAACAATCACATGACTTCTGATTGTTACTTCAACAAATATTGTGCTATTTGTGAAAAAAAGAATCATTCTACTCAAGAATGTTATTTCAACAGAAAGAACAAATCAAAAGTCATAAAGAAGAAGCAATTTGAAAATATTGAATCAGACTCATAATCCACTGAAAGTGAGAAAAGTTTAAAGAAAAAGAAGCAGCAACCTAAACAAAAGGTTAAAAAGACAAAGAAACCACCATCTACTGATGATCAAACTAAGGGAAAGAAGGAGAAGCAACACTCTCAAAGCAAAACTCCACACAGAGTTAGCCGAGTAGCTCGAGCAAGTTCAAATTGACGTAACATGAAACCTATTAGTCCGAAGGAAGATAAAACTTTCTATGATCACTTTGAAAAAGGTAATCATGTACCACATTCAAAGACGAAGGATGCAGACACTTTCTCTCATCAAGGATCCTCCTCAAGTTCAAAGAACAAGAAAATCAAAGAAGAGTTGATAGAGGAAGTGCTTGAGGATCAAGAACCAAGTTTTTCAAGTACATCTTAAATAAAATCATCCTCAACCCAAATAAACAATAATGAATCAAATGAGTCTAAAAACAATCCTGAGGCATCTAGCTCATCCGTGAGGGAGCAACTATCCTGGATACCAATGGCAGGCCCAAAACCATTAAGGCTTGGGCTCCAATCTCTAATTGATTTCATTATCTGTGTAGGAACAACCATGGAGGATTGACAACAAGTGGAATGTTGACAGTGGTTGTTTCAGGCATATGACAGGAAACTGTTATCACCTTCATGATTTCAAACACAAAAATGCTTCATATGTGGCATTTGGTGGATAAGAAAGGAGGTAAAACTGTTGGTGAAGGAATGGTAACAAATGGTGTACTCAAGTTTAAGAAAGTGAATTTTTGTGAAAATTTACAAAACAACATACTTAGTGTATCTCGAATTTGTGATCAAAGTTATACCCCTATATTTGATAACACTTATTGTTACATTCTTAAGACAAGATTTCAAATCTTTACAGATTGGATCCTTCTTAAAGCACCAAGAAAAGGAAATACATATGTCTTGGACATGAACAACACTTTTATGACAAGCAATGAAACCTGCTTGATCTCTAAGTCATTAGAAGATGAAGTTCAGTTATGGCATAGAAGAATGTTTCATTCAAACATGAAGAACATGAACAAGTTGGTCAAAAATTATTTAGTCATTGGCCATCCCAAGAAATAATTTTTATTGTTCTAATCATTATTATTCATGTTATAAAGGAAAACAACATAGAGTGTCTCATAAGTCTAAACCAATTAACACAAACACAACACCACTCAAATTGCTTCACATGGATCTTTTTGGTACAACCAATATGATGAGAATTGGAAAGAGGCAATATTGCTTGATGATTGTTAATGATTTCACTAGATTCACATGGGTCTGTTTCTTTAAACATAAGAGTGAAACATCACAAACATTTATGTTGTTTATCAGTAAGATTGAAAATCAACTTGATTTGAAAATTTCAAAATCTTAAGAAGTGATAATGGTTTTGAATTTGTTAATCATGTTTTAGACTCCTTTTGCAAGAACAAAGGCATAGCCAGATAATTCAGTGCGCCAAGAACTCCATAACAGAATGGAATTGCTGAAAGAAGAAATAGAACTCTAATTAAAGCAGCTAGAACAATGCTTGCTTACTCACATTTGCCAATCATGTTTTGGGCTGAGGCAGTGAAAACAACATGCAATATTTAAAACAGGACTTTAATAGTCCAAGAACGTAATAAAACACCCTATGAACTTTTATTTAAAAGAAAACCTTATATAGGATATCTAAGAGCATTTGGGTGTCATGTGTTTATTTTAAACACCAAGGAGCTATTAGGAAAGTTTGATGAAAAAGCCTATGATGGTTTCTTTGTTGGTTACTCATCAACATCAAAATCATATAGAGTCTACATCCCATATCAAAACATTATGGAAAAAACTCCTAATGTATCCTTTGATGAATCTTTATTTCCAAATCTGTAAAAGGATCATCTTCGTTGTTTGATATAGATGCATTAACAAATTCATTTAACATTGGTTATTTGAATGTTGTAGGTTCTACGAATACATGCTATCTTTATGTACCTCTAAGTATGAGTGAAGTGCCATTAACTGCTCATCCTCCAAGTTAATCAAGTTCGCACACTTCAACTGTTGCTAATCCTAGTCCTTCATCTTTTAAAAGTCATGGAAATTCTGATGGAAATGAGAATTCAACTTCCAAAGAAGTAACTAATGCATCAGCAGAAGTTGCCAATGTCTCCGCAGCAGTCTCTAATGCATCCGGAGCAAAAGTTCCTGCTTCTTCAGTAGATGTGACATATGCTTCCGGAGATGCGTCAATGCCATCAAATAAAGTTCCCAATCCATCAGTAGATGATGTAAGGATTCCTATAAGTCTGATGCAACCAAAACATCCAAAGTCTCTCTGCCTGCATGCACTGAGAACATAAGTAGAAATGCTTCGGAAGTTTTACACCATGCACTAGAAATATTCTAAGTGTAAAATCTTCCGAAGCCAAGACCAACATATTCCGAAGCCAAAAAGTGAAGTCTTCCGAAAGCTTCAAAGACAAAGTCTTCCGAAGCCAAAAAGTGAAGACAGATTTCTTTCAAAGACATTTAGAGACATGCCTTTATCTGATGTACTTTTGCCATAAAGCTGGACCACCTTTCCGCTACAACTCTGTAAAGTCACCAACTTACATGAGTTGGTGAAAAGGTCCATGCTTTTGGTAACTGTACATTGAGGTCTTGAATCTGTGCTTTCTACTTTATGTACTTTTATCCTTTTTGTAATATATTAGGATGTGAGCTATGGCATGTCATAGTCACTAGTCAAAAGGCAATCTGCCTTTTGACTCTACATTTGATTTTGTAGTTGTCTAGTCATATGTATCCAGCTGGCTTTCAAAGTATGGCCGGCTGTAGGATGTAGTATATGTATCTCAAGTACTTGTAACTTTCCTTTATGCTTTGTAACATTTGTAATAGAACTTGAGAAGCAATATACATCATTCTTGAAAACCAATTAGTTGTGTTGTTTGCCATCTTGTTCTGTCTCATTCTTACTTGTGTTCTAAGCATCTTTCACTAAAGTTAACCAGTTCCCTATTTGATCTGTTAAGTGTTCTAAGTAACTCTCCTCTTTGTGTTGTTGTGTTGTAAGTGCATACCCTTCAACGATCCTGCAATAACCTCTTGGTAGGACCTCTAGAACTCCAACAGTTGTTCTTCGTATAGTGAAGGGTCTATTGTGAGTGCGATGAGGTATGATTATTGAGATAGAAAGTGGCAAACGTCTGAGAAACCAGGATCTTTCTTAGACGACAATAGAGCTACATCGTTGTGTTGTCTTTGTAGCTGCATAGAGAAATCTAGTTGGTTTTGGGGTTCAGGGTTGGCCATTTGAGAAAGCTTTAGCAAGAAGAAAGTGAAGAACAATAAGGGTTTTTAGGTGATTTAGGGCTAGAAGTTTTGTAGATGATGTGGAAGAAGTAAGAGGGAGACCAGTTGAAAAAGAATATTATATGCTTGGATTTGACACAAAGTTATTGCAAAAGATAAACACTAAAATCCGGATGTCGGTTCCACCTCTAAAAAAGTGCCCAAAAAGATAGTTATCTTGGAAGTTGAAAATCTTCTGAAGGTAAATTATATTTGTAAGTTTTAAGAAAAACTTCTAAAGCCAATTTCACTTCGAAAGATATTCCTTAGTTTTACAAGAATTTCTTTGGAAGAAAAGGTACTTAGAGTAATTTTGCTTCTGAAACATATTTGGTTTTGGAAGATATTAAACTTCAGAAGTTCTATTCAAAGGATGAATAAAGCTTTCGAGTCTAAATTGATTTCGGAAGAAAATTGTTCTTCAAAACATATAAGTACTTAGAAGCATATTTAAGCTTCGGAAGATATATCAGAATTTCTTCTGAAGTTAATATTCCTTAGTAAGTAGTTATTAGTTTTGAATACATAACTTTCTTTCGAAGTCAATTCAATGTCTTTCCAAATAAAATATATCTTCAATTCTTAAAATTCTAAGGAATATCATTTAAAAAAATTTCTTACAAGGTAAACAGGGATTGTATGAGTGATAAATTAGACGACATACGATAGGGCCTTTTCATCAGCTACAGGGTTTGGTGGCCCGAGATTGACTTGGCTTCACCATACACCCATATTTGAAAAACAATCTTGAAATTAATTTAAGAAAATCAACTCAAAGTTAATCATACCAATAGTTGACACAAGATATTTAAATCTATGTTCATCATAAGCTTTTATGACAGATCTGCATATTGTTTATATGTGTTAACTTTGACAAGTTTTATCAATCCTTTTTCAAAATTATCTTTTATCCAATTATATCTGATATTGATGTGCTTTGTCTTTAAGTGTTGCACTTGATTCTCTGTGATAGAGATAGAACTACTATTGTCTATGTGGATATGAGTCTCCTTGAAGTTGAATCCATAGTCTAACATCTGATTATGAATCCAAAGCACTTGAGCACAGTAGCCTGCAGCAGTAATGTATTCAGCTTCAACAGTTGATTTAGATACACAAGATCTCATTACTAAGCTAACTGAATGTCAGGCTGAGCTTGTGATCAGCAAAGCCAAGGCAGAAAATGTGTTCTTGAAGAAGAGACCTTCAAGAACATAATATCCTCATCCTTCCATGTAAAAGTTTGCTATCAAAATAAGTACAGACTGGGATCTGGTGAGATAGCTCCTCCACGCACAATCTTGTCTGTAAGATCTCCTAGGTGTAGAACTTATGAAAATGAGCTTCCCCTCATAGATCCAGTGACTGAAGAGGATGAGAGGAGATGGTGGAGAATGGCTCTGAGAAGAGTGAAGAAGAGCATTCTAAGAAGGGTCACCATCCCTCTGAGAAGAGCAAAGCTGTTGGGATGACCAAGTCAAGGAGAAAGAACTTGATCAGGAAGGCCAAAAGAAAGTCAAAAAAGGCTCAAGAGATCAAGGCCACTTTCAATTCTACATAGAAACAAGTCTTCATCTCTACAGGATTTGAAGTGGTGAAGGCTGAAGACACCAACTTGAACTCCATCAACAAGAGTTCTGGTTCATGTCCAAATCATCCCATCATCAAGAAGAAGGTTGATCATTTGTGCACCACTGCTGTACAACCTGAACCATCCAGCTCCAAAGGTAGTTCTATCCCCACAAGAATTTCCACAGCATCTACAAAGATGAAGATGGAGAAGGAAAGTGATCAAGTTCAGCCTTGTTCACAAAGGAAAACTCTTAGAAGGAAGAAAATGGACTGTGTTATGTGTGGGAGTACTTCTCATCTTGCTAAGGATTGTGTTTACAATCCAAAGAGTACTCTCCACATAACCAAGAAAGAAACTTCTAAGAGTTTGGAAAAGAAGAAGCAAGCTTCGGAAGGAAAATCTGTTTCCTTCGGAAGCTCCAAAATGAAGAAGAAGACAAGTGGAAACTTGTCTTCGGAAGAAAATTTGGTCTAGGAAGAAAGGAATACTTCCGAAGCACCGAAACCTGCTGTAATGAAAGCAAGATCTTCCAAAGGTCCAATCATCAAAACTTCCAAAGTCATCAAAACTTCCGAAGTATTGAAGGTCAAGTCTAAGCTTCCAAAGGTGGTGTGGAAGTCAAAGAAAGACCAAGTGACTGAAAGTTCTTCATCAACATCAGCAAATGATCCTTCTAGCATGACTATAGGATCAATTACTGTTGCATTGTCTTCAACTTCTTTTGATGAGCCCAAGGCCAATGAGGCTTAGGTTTTCAAATGTAACTAACCATCTCTTTTGTGCAGGAACAGCTCAAGACAAATAGAAATATATGGATCATTGATAGTGGCTGTTCCAGGCACATGACAGGCAATAGGTCACTACTCCAAAAGTTTGAAAGAACTGATGGAGGACCAGTTGCTTTTGGAGGAGATGCAGGAGGTTACATTACAGGAAGGGGCAAGGTCACAAATGGTAAGCTCAGCATTGAGAAGGTAAACTTTGTCAAGGAGCTTGGGTACAATCTTCTAAGTGTATCCCAATTTTGTGATCAGAGTCATAACATGCTCTTCACTGAGCATGAGTGCATCGTTCTCACGCCCGGGTTGGTCATTCCTCATAAGCACATCCAGAGCCCCCAGGAAACGGAACATGTACAAGATGGATTTGCAAGAAACATCTCCCTCAGGAGAGGTTTCATGCTTTTTGTCTAAAGCAAATAATGATGAATCTTTCCTCTGGCATAAAACAATGTGCCATGTAAACTTTAAAAACATGAATAAACTAATTATGAATGATTTGGTAACTGGAATACCAAAGAAAGAGTTTACAAGTGATGACTACTGTGTTGCATGCTTGAAAGAGAAGCAACACAAGGTATCTCACAAGCCAAAGGAAAGAAATTCCATCATAAATCCCCTACACTTATTACATATGGATATCTTTGGCCCCACCAGTGTAATGAGTCTAGGAAGGACCTCTTACTTTTTGGTGATCACAGATGACTTTACAAGATTCACTTGGGTCTTCTTCCTTTGAACTAAGGATGAGACCCCTGAGATTCTGAAGAATTTCATCTTAAAGATTGAGAATCAATGTGATCACAAGGTCAAAACCATAAGATGTGATCAAGGAACTGAATTCAAGAATCAAATCCTTGATACATTTTGTGATGAAAAAGGTATTAGAAGACAATATAGTGCTCTCAGGACTCCTCAGCAAAATAGTGTTGCTGAGAGGAGAAACAGGACACTAATTGAAGCTGCAAGAACTATGTTATCTGACTCTAGACTGCCCATCACCTTCTAGACAGAGGTAGTGAACAATGCTTGTTATGTGCAAAACAGAGTTTTAGTGGTTAAGTCACATGGTAAGACTCCTTATGAACTTTGGCACAAGAGAAAACCTTTCATTGTTTTCTCAGGTCATTCGGATGTCCTTGCACCATCTTGAATACCAAAGATAAAATTACCAAGTTTGCTGAGAAATCGGATGATGGACACTTCATTGGATACTCTTCTAAAGCTAAAGCTTATAGAGTATACAATCTCAGAACTAGAGTAGTTGAGGAGTTAGCCAATGTGACTTTCAATGAGCACACTCTTAGTATGAAAGGTTTTGGTCCGGATTGGCTATTTTATTTTGATTTAGTTACCAACTGTTTTAACAAATCTTGTGAGAATGTTTCAGGATCCATAGATATACTACCTACAGGTGATCTTGACCCAAGATTTGAGCTAAGAAGACCTTCAAGTTACACATCTTCAGCTCCAGTGGTAGCAAATCCTGCAAATGAAGCTTCTACCAGCACATCAATGACAAATCCTGCTGATACTTCTACGATACCTTCAAATTCTAGCTTAGAGGCACAAAACTCAGAGGAAGGAGCTTCAAATGTTGGAGAAAATAGGGTGGTGAAAGTGATAAGGAATTTCTTGATGCTGATAACAACTCCATTGAAGACAACATCAATGATGTCACACACTCATTGGATCAAGTCAATCTTGATAAGTGTGCTGATGTGGAGGGGTTAATCTTCCTTGCCAGATCAGAACTTCTCAAATTTTGATCTCTCTAAGCAACTTGCTATGATCCCTCAGCTAAGGATCCACAAGTCTCATCCTACCATAAACATCATTGGAGATGTTGATTCAGGGGTGAGAACAAGAGGACAAACCCATGATGCAAATGTTTGTCTTCACTCTTGTTTCTTGTCCCAGATAGAGCCAAAGAAAATTGATGATGCTCTAAAGGATGGAAGTTGGGTTGAAGCTATGCAAGAGAAGCTGCTTCAATTCAGAAGGCAAAAGGTTTGGAACCTATGTCCTCTTCCTCAAAGGAAGACTATCATAGGAACCAAATGGGTGTTCAGGAATAAGAAAGATGATAGAGGACTTATCGTCAAGAACAAGGCAAGACTAGTTGTTCAAGGATATACTCAAGAAGATGGAATTGACTACACAGATGTTTTTGCTCCTGTAGCAAGACTTAAAGCTGTCTGGATATTCCTAGCTTTTGTTGCATCTAAGAACTTCAAGGTCTACCAACTTGATGTCAAGTGTGATTTTCTTTATGGGGTGATTGATGAAGAGGTGTATGTTAGACAATCACCTGGGTTTGGAGATCCTGATCATCTTGATTATGTCTGTAGGCTTGATAAAGCTCTTTATGGGCTGCACCAAGCACCAAGGAAGTGGTATGAGACTCTATCTCAGTATCTCTGTCAACATGGCTACAAAAGGGGTACTATTGATGGAACTCTCTTCATCAAAGGAATAGGAAATGACATAATGCTAGTTCAAGTATATGTAGATGACATTATCTTTGGGTCAACTAATCCAAAGCTCTGCAAAGACTTTGAGAAGCTGATGAAGGAAAGATTTAAAATGAGTGCCATGGGGGAACTCAACTTCTTTCTAGGAATTCAAGTAAAGCAAGTTGACAATGGCATCTTCATAAGTCAGTCAAAGTATGTACAAGACATACTTAAAAGGTTCAACATGACTGATTGTAAGGTTGCTAAGACACCCATAGCCAGAAATCACTCCCTTGGACCTGATCTTAAGGGGGAGTGTGTTTATGAACATCTCTACAAGGCAATGATTGGGTCTCTTATGTACCTTACAGCTAGCAGGCCAGATATCATGTTTGCTACATGCATTTGTGCAAGATATCAAGCCAACCCCAAGATGTCACACCTGGTTACTGTCAAAAGAATTATAAGATATCTCAAAGGTGCTCCATCACTTGGCCTTTGGTATCCAAAAAACTCTGACTTTAATCTGTATGCTTATACAGATAGTGACTATGGTGGTTGCAACATGACTTCAAAGTCTACATCAAGGGGATGTCAATTTCTTGGTGGAAGAGTAGTCTCTTGGCAATATAAGAAACAATCCTGTGTTTCTGCATCAACTGCTGAGGCTGAATACATTGCTGCTGCAAGCTGCTGTGCTTAAGTGCTTTGGATTCAAAATCAGATGCTGGACTATGGATTCAACTTCAAGGAGACTCCCATCCACATAGACAACAACAGTGCTATCTCAATCACAGAAAATCCTTTGCAGCACTCAAGGACAAAGCATATCAATATCAGGTATCATTTGATTAGAGATAACTTTGAAAAAGGATTAATCAAACTAGTCAAAGTTAACACAAATGAACAATATGCTGATCTGTTCACCAAAGCTTTTGATGAGTAGAGATTTAAATATCTTGTATCAGCTATTTGGATGATTTACTTTGAATAGCTTTTCTTAAAACTTAATCATATTATTTCTAAAACATGTGTGTCCTAAGTTGTCTATTTTATCACCTTCATAAGCCCTTGTTTTCTTTGGAGGAAAATATTTCCAAAAGACATTTCTTAGATTTTTGAAAATTTTGATCTCTTTTCTTTTTGGAAGATTTAAAATTACCTTCGGAAGAAATTTATGTCTTAGTAAACAAATAACTACTTCTGTAATTTTACCTTCGAAAGAAATTTCTGAAATATCTTTCAAAGCTTAAAATCAATGTAAGTAATTTTATGTTTTAAAAGAACAAGTTTCTTCCGAAAGCTATTTACCATAAGAACTTTTCATATTCTTTAGAATAAAAACTCTGTGTTAATTCTCTTCCGAAGCAAAATTCTAAAAAACCTTTGAAATATCTTCCGAAGTCAATTTGCCTTCGAAAGCATTTCCTTTAGAACTTCCGAAGCAAATAACCTTCGGAAGATTTCTCGACTTTTAAGAAAACTACTTTTTGGGCAAAAGTAAACTACTTTTCAGAGGTGGGACCGACATCCCGATTTCAAAGTTTATCCTCTTTCATTAACTTTGTCTCAAATCCTTTTCGCATAAATACCCAACAATTTCCCCCTCTTTCACTATTTTCTTCAATCACACTATTCCTTTAAACCTAAATTCTCTCAAACCGCCTTTGTTCTTCATCTTCCTTCACTCTTAAGCTTCTCAAAATGACCAACCTAAACCGTAAAACAACCCAGATTTCTCCATCCAACTTCACAGGCAACACAACCAGGTTGCTCTGTTGAGCTCTGAGAAAGATAAAAGTTTCTCAGAGGTTTGCTGTTTCCTGGCTCTATCCAACTACTTCACCTCTCTAACCATTGATCCTACTCTCTATGAGGATCATCTGCTTGAATTCTGGAAGACCTGCCAAGAGGTCATTATAAAAGGGGAGAAGGCACTGTCTGCCACAGTGCAGGGCAGGACAATCTTCATCACTCCGACCATCATCAACACTCACTTACAGCTGGATGATGAAGAAGGTGAGTTGTCTTTCCCAAAGGAAGCTGTAAATCATTCCTTAGAGCAGATGGGCTATGAGGTAGATTTCTCTGTAAAGACCTTCAGTATAGGGAAGGTCTCATCCCAGTGAAAATACTTGCTTCATGTGGTTATCCACAACTTGTGAAACAAGCATGGAGGGTGGGACCAGATTCCTGAGGGATCTCTCCTTCATAGTGCATGTAATGGTTCAAGGGGTCAAGTTCAGGTACTCTCAGTTTGTTTATACAAATTTGCTTGCTAACTTGGACTCTTTAGAGTATTATATGTTTCCTAGATATGTTCCACACATTCTCAATTGTAAACTGGGCTCACAGTTGATGAAAACAGATAATATTCTTAAATTGGGATTGATGAAGCCCGGCATCTTTAAAATTATAAAGAAGCCAATTGTAGGCTTCTCAGGGGTAGAAACAATCCTTGTCCCAAAAATGTTAGAGCTCATTGCTCAAGGTGACAACCTAGCAACACAAGCTAGTGTTGAACCCACACCTTCTACCTCCCAACCTTCAAAAAGATCACAAATCACCCTCACCTACCAATGAAAATCCAAACAAACCCTGCTTAAGCTATTGAGTTTGTGCAGGCCCCCATACACTCACCCATACAAGAGGAAGTTGACATTAGAGCTCCCACTTCCCCTGAGGAGCAAAACACTCCCATCTTATCAAGAATCAGTGGTGAGGTTCCTCATGCTCACCTTGATGAGCTCACAAGCCCAACTGCCTTAAGCCTTCACTCTAAGTCTCAACACTCAAGTCTTCAGGGGACAGTTACCATCCCCAGGCTTTAGACTTAAATCAACCCATTCCCAACCTCTCATTCTATACTAATGAAGATTTAGGTTTCAGTGAGTACCATGAGTCTCTCTGTGATTCTCCTACTCAAAGAGAGATGAGTAGTCCTGAGTCTCCTTAGTCTAGCCCACATCAGTCACCTATCACTGAGGTGGATCTCCCTGAACCTGTTCAGGAGGTCCATATGGAAGAGGCTCTCACTTCTGCTAGTGATTACATCATTAAGACCTCAACCATGGCAACTCAGCCTATTGACACTTCAACTGAGGCTGTCAATGTGCAGAGGAAATCCAGCAGCCAAGAACCTGAAGCTGGTGGTGAGAGAGAGGACTTTGGTCCAATCATCTCATCCCCCAATGATTCTTCTGACGAAAATGAGGGGAATTTGAGACTAAAGGTGCAAAAACTGTCAAAAACATGCTCCTATTTAGTCTCTAAGGTTAGTCACCTTGAATCTCAGGTGACTACCCTGCATAACAGGGTCAATGATCAGCAACTTGAGATATCCTATCTCAGGGAAAAACTAGCTGGGAGACCCTTTAGGAGAGCTCAACCAGGAACACAAGAACCTTGTGGATGTGATTGACCTAACTCCTAGCTCACCTATGCAAGAGGGTGATGCTACCAAAAAGGAGGAGAAAGTCATTACAGTCACAGAACCTAGGAGTTCTTCAGGGAGTATGGACGTTGAGGACTCACCATCCTCACTTGTAATTGTGCATACTCAACAACTTCCTTAAGTTCACATTGATGTGGACACTATAGACTCTGTCATTAGGAGTCTCTTTTAGGAAGGCATTACAAGGGCTATATCATCCCCACCTCAAGGAACTTCAAACTACATTATTGGGTGGAGGTATGATGCTGATAGAAGAGCCCTCATTCTTCAAAGACTTCAAGGGCAACAAAAGGTGTTCAATTTTCAGACCCTGAACTACTATGATGGTCTTGACCAGATCAACATGACACTTGTCAACCCAAGTCAATCTAGACAAGCTAACAGGTTAGCACTCAGGATTCAAGACAGAATTACTAAAGAGTTCAGTCTTAGAAGAAGACAAACGCAATCAGGTAATGTCATTGGTCAATTGGATGTTGAGGTAGACCCTTAGATTAGTTTCAAAGGGAAAACCTTGGCTGAAGGCCCAGTGATAGAGCCTGAGAGCCCTGTCACACCAACAACTACTTAAGAAATTCATCCCCTCAGTGAAACACCTGCTGGTGAAGGTGTCTCACAACCTCTCTCTAGCCAAAGCTTGGATGCTACACCAAGCAATAAAGGCCAATGCTCTCTCCACCCTGTGTCACAAAGGTCTGTGGGTGACAAAAGGAAAAGGATTCTAACTTCTGAGAAGATTGAGGAGGAGGAGAGAGAGAGCAAGAGGAAGCTAAGGGGAGAAAGTTCCTCTGGGTCTTCAGGTTTTATGCAAGCTGCAATCAGGGCTGCCCCCAGACCAAACACTCAAAATGATGAGTTGAGGGCAGTTAGGATTACTTATCTGTAGACCAGGAACTATGATATAGATGAGATTATATCTCTCCCCTTAGAGAAATTAAATGAACTGGCTGACATGGAAGTGTCAAGAGAGATGAAGGAAGCAGAGGATGCAAGGCTACTTCTCTAATTCAAAGAGGAGAAGAGACAAAAAAGATTATACAAGCATATTCCTACTCTCTCCCCAGTTCAAGAAAGCCCTGTGCAAGAGCTGTGGCAGCTACACAAGAACCTTAGGTAGACAAAGAAACAGATAAGCAAAACATGCTCAACTACCTGAGTGCCACAGGTCTCAAACAGGCATCTGCACTTTTTCCCTTGTCCTTTGAGTACATTGAGTTTGAGTATCTCAAACAGCTTGAACTTCAAGTGCTCAAAGAACAAAAGACAACAAAGAGAAAGATGATGGAAGAGGCTGCAAAGTCAAGAGCCATCATCCAAAAGAGTATGAAGAAGTCTACTGACAGACAATGGATGATGAGTTTCTTGAAGCTCTATGGATTCTCCGGAAGCAGACTTGGCCCTATGCCTTTATCCACAATGGATAAGTGTCACACCCCCGCTAAAAGCGGAAACACAGGAATGTAACAAGATCGGGATCGTCATAACACATGGTAAGCAATAGAGATGTAATATAATAAATGATGATAAAGCGTGTCATGACGACACCTGACACAAAGGAGACTTGTGTCGTGTTTAGTCAATATTCACGACAACATAGCCATAAGCATAAACTTGTTAAATGTTTCACATAGTCAAGTAGTAACAATTGTAATGTAAATTCCCACAACCCGGGAACAAGTATCAAAAGAATAATATTGTTTAATCAGACTACAACAATGTTTCAAAATGATTGTTTGTCAAATATGTTTAGTCTCAAAAATGCATCCTAGGGTCTCCACTAAGGCAGCACACCTAGATCTTCAATTAGCATTGTCACCTGCAAAGATATGCTCAAAACGGTCAACAAAATTGTTGGTGAGCTCGCAGGTTTAAATAGAAAAATAGTAATTGATGCTGTATAGTAAATGATGTGGAATACCGCGAATACAGTTATAAGTAAGTATAATCACATGACAATGAGCTTTGCAACCAAACTTAATGACATACACACAGATCTTGTCGGAATATATTCACCCTAGGGCTCGTTCCTGGCCACTGTTGGTACTAACTAGTATACCAACAAACAAGGGTGGGGGTGTCAACCCAGTAGTACTACCAATACCTATCTGTCGGCTCCCACACTGGAATTAAATAGTTGTATAGAAAGTACCACACAACGAACTCAAGCATGTATCAGATAAGTACTCACAAAATAGTAACACGTTGATTCCAAGTATGTAAATTGTATGTAAGTTGTACAACATATAAAGTGGGTGAGCATACTTTTCCCCCATGTTTGTAAATGATTGAAATGTTGTATAAGCATAAAAAGGGGCCACGAAACTCACTTGTTAGATGGTAAGTATGAATGATCAAGTTTCCAAATGTTGTATGCAGAAAACGGTCAAATACCTATTGACAGTTATTATTAAGCATTAATGATAGGTATAAAGTAAATAGTAACGTTCGGTCGGTTCGGGTTGTATCGGTTCGGTCGCGTGTAACACACACAAACAGACACACGTATGAGATCTTATGTAGATCCAAGTACTAGATATCGTTGCCATTGCAAATGGTATTTGTGTAAAAGTTTCATTGTTATTAAAGGAGTATTTGGTAAATATTAGTAGTTACAAATTGGTTGTTGATAATTGTAAAATGTTAAGTTGATTTGGTTTGGAATAACATTAGTAAGTTTGATAGCGTTGACTTAAACATTGTCATTAGCAACGGCAACCGTGTCGATGTCACCTTAACATCACACGACATACACACACCATACACAAGAAGTAATTCACACACAACAACTTCAGTCGCACGACAGGACCAGACGCACGACTCAACACTCCATCCGCACGAATCAACCCTCATTCATACGAATCAGCTTCATTCGTACGATTGAACCTTCATTCGTGCGACTCAGCATTCAGTCGTACCACACAGCACCCATTCGCACGACTCAACATCCATACGCACGAATCAACCTTCATTCGTACGAATCAGCTTCATTCGTACGACTGAACCTCTATTCTTGCGACTGGCATTCAGTCGTGCGATACACGCACAATCGCACACATTCATTCGGTCGCCTAACTCAATCGCACACATTCATTCGCTCGCATGACCAAATCGCACACATACACACAGTCGTACGACTCAGTCGCACGACACACCCAGTCGCACAACTCAGTCGCACGATTGACTCAGACGCATGGCTCAGTCGCACGACTCACTCAGTCGCACGGCTCAGTCGCATGGTCGACCCAGTCGCCAGAACAGTAGGTTCGCGACTGCTGAAGTGCAGAGCAGCCTCCGGCTGCTCTGTGCACGGGATTCACACCACAAGGACTTCCAGAAATACATTTCAAACACACTCAAGCAAGAAGAACACGCAGAGAGACATCACACGCACCCACACAACCTCATGTGTTCGGGTTGGCCCCGAACACCCGAAACCCTAAATGGACAGTCATAAACAAGCAAGGAAACCCTAAATGGACAGTCATAAACAAGCAACGAAAATGGGCGGTTTTGGTGCAAGGAGGAGGAAGAAAGGTGAAGAAGAAGAAATGAAGAAGAAGAGATGAAGTGGAGGCTAGGGCTGGAAATGGGGTATTTATACCTAGCCCTAGTTTGGCAAAATGTCACATTTAGTCCCTGCACTTAACCCCCGAGTTTCCTAAATTTGCTTCGGTTGCAAACGACTTTATTAGATTTGTTATATTAATGACTAAAATATATTTAATGATATTTGTAACTTAAAAATGGTTTTATTAATGACAATAATTTTATATAAAAAAATGGTATATTTGGCGGTAACGATGATGAAAGTTGTAAAAGTTTTTAAAGTTAGCATACGTTTACGACGAGTTCACAAGAATAAAGACGACAAAGTAAGTATAATATCCACACGAATAGTTTATAAGGATGAGGAATGAACGAGCGAAGAAAAGTTAACGGAATCCATGTTAATTGACGGACCTTTTGGTGACGAATGTCACAATATCCCCCAGTTGAGAGAATTTCGTCCCGAAATTCAGCTGGAGTTAGGTCCAAGAGTGTCATCCTCGAATAGATGTGGATATTTGAGTTTCATCTGGTCTTCCCATTCCCATGTAAACTTTGGCCCTCGTTTTGAATTCCATCTTACGCGATTAATTGGTATTCTACTGCGCCTCAATTGCTTGACCTTTCGATCCATGATCTCAATGGGTTCCTCAACAAAATTAAGCTTTTCGTCAATTTTGATTTCCTCAATTGATACGTGAAGGGATTTGTCAGCCAAACACTTCTTGAGGTTCGACACGTGGAAAGTATCATGTACACCGCTGAGTTCTTGTGGCAACCTTAATCGGTAAGCCACTGGACCGATTCTTTCTGTCATCTCGAATGGTCCTACGTATCTTGGGGCTAACTTCCCTTTCTTTCCAAATCGAGCAATTGCTTTCCAACGAGAGACTTTAAGTAAAACTTGATCCCCAATGTTGAATTCTAGAGGCTTCCGACGGTTGTCGGCATAGCTCTTTTGGCGATCTCTGGCAGCTTTTAGTCGGTCTTTGATTTGAAATATCTTGTCGGTTGTTTCTTGAATGATCTCTGGGCCTGTTAACTGACTTTCACCAATCTCGGCCCAACAAACGGGTGATCTACATTTTCTTCCATACAACGCTTCGAACGGAGCACATATGCTTGTATGGTAGCAGCTGTTGTAATAGAACTCGATCAGCGGTAGATGAGCGTCCTAACTACCACCAAAGTCGATTACACATGCCCTCAGCATGTCTTCTAGCATTTGTATAGTTCGTTCACTTTGGCCGTCTGTCTGAGGATGATAGGCGGTACTAATATCTAATCGAGTGCCTATCGCTTTCTGTAGTGTCTGCCAAAATCGTGAAGTAAATCGGCTGTCACGATCGGATATAATCGACACCGGTACTCTGTGTCTTGTCACAACCTCCTTGATGTACAATCTTGCTAACTTATCCATTTTGTAGTCTTCTCGGATCGGCAAGAAATGAGCTGGCTTCGTCATCCGATCCACTACGACCCATATCGAGTCATGACCGCTGCTCGTTCTAGGGAGTTTGGTAATGAAATCCATAGCTATATTCTCCCATTATCACTCGGGAATCTCCGGTTGCTGTAATCCCGGTGGTTTCTAGTGTTCAGCTTTAACTTTCGAGCATGTCAAGCATCTGCTGACGTACATAGCAATGCCTTTCTTCATGCCTGGCCACCAGTACAGATCTTTGAGATCGTGGTACATCTTGTCTGCACCAGGATGAATAGAATATTGCGTCTTGTGTGCTTCATCCATGACCAAGGTACGTACACCTCCCCATCTAGGTACCCATATACGATCCATGAAGTACTGTATACCATCATCCTTGCAACTCATTTGTTTATCCAACCCTCAGAATTCTTCTCGTAAGGTTTTCTTCTTTCAATGCTTCACATTGTGCAATTTGGATCTTGGCTTTAAAATTCATTTGAATAGTCAATCCCAATGCTCGAGCACGTACTGGTTTCATGCGTTCTTTGCGGCTTAAAGCATCAGCCACCATGTTAGCTTTCCCTGGATGATACCGGATTTTACAATCGTAGTCACTAAGAAGCTCTACCCAATGTCGTTGACGCATATTAAGTTCCTTCTGATCCAGGATATGTTGGAGGCTTTTATGACCTGTGTAGATGATGCATTTGGTTCCATACAGGTAATGCCTCCATATCTTGAGTGCAAATACTACAGCTCCCAACTCAAGATCATGAGTTGTATAGTTCTTTTTGTGCACCTTAAGTTGTCGCGAAGCGTAGGCAATCACCTTATCCTTTTACACTAGCACACATCCCAATCCTTGATGTGAAGCATCGCAGTACACCACAAAATCATCAGTTCCATCTGGGAGGGACAATATAGGTGCGTTGCACAACTTCTCTTTCAACGTTTGGAACGCTTGTTCTTGTGCATGTCCCCAATCAAACTTCTTGTCTTTCTGAGTCAGCAGTGTTAACTGTTGCGCGATCTTTGAAAAATTCGTGATGAAGCGACAATAGTATCCGGCCAATCCTAAAAATTGCCGTATTTCTGAAGGTGTTTGGGGTCCATCCCATTTCTTCACCGCTTCGATCTTGCCGGGATCTACATGAATCCCATCCTCGTTAACCACATGACCCAAAAACTTCACTTCTCGCAACCAAAATTCACATTTTGAGTACTTGGCGAAAAGTTTCTCTTCTCAGAGCAGTTCAAGTATTGCCCCAAGGTGTTCTTGGTGATCCTCTTTCGATCGGGATTAGATAAGTATATCGTCTATGAATACGATCACAAACTTATCCAAGTAAGGTTTACACACCCGATTCATTAGGTCCATAAACACGGCTGGTGCGTTAGTCAGCCCGAACGGCATGACCAAGAACTCATAGTGCCCATAACGAGTTCTAAAGGCCGTTTTCGGTATGTCCTCCTCGAAAACCCTTAGTTGATGATATCCAGAACGAAGGTCGATCTTGGAGAAATACGAAGCTCCTTGCAGCTGGTCAAACAGATCGTCGATCCTGGGAGAGGATATTGATTCTTCACAGTTAACTTGTTCAACTCACGGTAATCGATACACATGCGGAACGACCCATCCTTCTTTTTGACAAATAATACCGGTGATCCCCATGGTGAATGACTCGGCCGAATAAAACCCTTCTCCAGTAGTTCCTGCAACTGACTAGATAACTCTTGCATTTCTGATGGTGCTAACCAATATGGCGTCTTTGCTACCGGTGTAGCTCCAGGAACAAACTCTATACGAAATTCCACCTGTCGTGGAGGAGGTAAACCAGACAAGTCATCAGGAAATACGTCTGAGTAGTCCCGTACTACTGAAATATCTACCAAGTTCCTCACCTCTTTTTTCTTCTCTACCACATGAGCCAGAAACGCATAACACTGCTTTCGTAAACTTCGGCGTGCTTTCATGCAGGAGATAAGCTTTAAGTTTCGTCCCGGTCGTTCTCCTTGAATCCTGAGTACCTCCCCGTTTGGCATGGGGATTCGTACTACTTTGTCCCGACAGACAATCTCAGCTCCGTGTTTCGACAACCAATCCATTCCCACAATCACGTCGACACTTCCTAACTCAAAGGGTATCAAATCTATATCGAAGGCATGGTTCTCCAACATTATCGAGCACTTCCTAATAATTTCATCAGCCTGAACAACCCTACCGTTGGCCATTTCTACAGAGAAGCTAGTTTCTAGCCTACTAGGACTCAAATCAAGCAATTGCACAAACTCAGAAGATATAAAGCTATTGTCTGCTCCAGTATCCAATAATATATATGCGAAGTGATGATTGAGTAAGTGCGTACCCGTGACAACATTCGGGTCCTGACGGGCATCGTTGGCTCCAATGACAAATGCACGTCCCCGAGCTGAATTTCCTTGATTTGTCGGGCCTTGATTTCCAGCTATGGCCATCACCTGCTGTTGGTTGTTCTCTTGTTGACCCGGCGCCGATTCTGTCTGGGGCACATGTTTCTGTAGTGATCGGGGCCTCCACACTCATAACAGACCCTGGCATTCCCGGCGGGGTTAACCGCGTTGACCAGAGCCACCAGATTTGGCGCTATTCTGCAGTCTCTCGCTAGATGCCCTGGGCGTTTACAATTCACGCACACCCGGCACGGCATTCCTGGGGGATGATGATAGTTGCACCTATCACATTTGGGGTGCGGCCCGATATACTCTCTTTTGCCCTGTGTCATGGCCACAAAATTTCTGGTCGTCTTGGCCCTCTTGTCAAAATTCCCGGCACTCGACCGGCTCGTTTCCCCAACATCCTTTTGTTTCCTTGCTCCTCTACCCAAAACCCCTGTTCTCACCACCTCGTCTGTCAGAGCGCCAGCCTTCAGAATTGCGCTCTGTATCGTAGGAGGAGCAGCTGTTGTTACCATCGCTCAGATTTGAGGCGCAAGTCCCCAAATATACCTCTCGATCCTCTTTGATTCCGGAATCACTAGATGTGGAACCAGTCTTGCCAACTCGTGAAAACGATCAGTGTAAGCTGCGTGCCCAGCCCCCACCATAGCATGATTCCAGAATTCATGCTCCAGTTTCTGCATCTCATTGAGGGGGCAGTATTCCTCGGTGATCAATGCCTTGAATTCATCCCATGACATCTGCATCGCTGATTCTCTTCCCTTAGCCTGAATCTGAGTGTTCCACCAAGTTAACGCCTTGCCCTATAATGAACACGTGGCATACTTGTTTTTCTGGCCATCGAGGCACTCACTGATGTCAATCACTGCCTCCATCTTCTCCAGCCATCTGGTTAGGGCTATCGCTCCGCCCTTCCCATCAAATTCCTTTGGTTTGCAGGCCACAAACTCCTTGTAGGAACACCCCCTTCTGGCATTAACAACCCTTGTCTCATTACCAGTTGTTCCACCATTCCTGGTCTCCTGATTGCTCTCGTTCCCAGTCGGGTTCCCATTACCTAATTCAATTTCAATCACACCTTGACCTCTTTCTCCACCATCCTCATTATCATTGCCACCATCCCCATGGGGGTGGTTTTGCTGAAGTGCATTGCTCACTTGGGCCACTATAGTCAGAATCAGTGCGGCCAGTTGTTAAGCGATCAAAGCTGCCATATCAGAGTCTCTTATTCCCTGATTATTACTGGTAGGACCATCACTTGTTCTTGGTGCTCTACCTCTGCCTCTGCCTCTGCCCCTCGGGGCTTCACTTCCGCCACTATTTGCTGCGAGTAACTCTTCGAGGCGGCATTTTCAAATCATAAAAGTAGTAAACACATAAGTTTTAACAATTTCAAATTATATTGTCCACATCGTTCATCAAGTCCAGCATTCCAAGTTGTTATTACACTTATAGTCACCACACATCACCTGCAAGTCGTGTAGTTCTCACACCATGAATTGATAATGTCCCGACAATAGTCCATCATAACAATTGTAAATCCATGTATATAATCACGTTTAGTCTAGCGAAGGTTATCTATCTCTTCCTCTTTCAAGGTTTCAGACATAACCTCCTCAGGGTTAATCTCAATGTCCGAGATCAAGCGCAATAGCATAATCTGTGAAGATCTCTTCGGGTTTAATACCCGGATTTGATAAACCAACTCAGCGCGCAGAGGGAACGGAAGCATCCCATAAGGAGTGAGCACAAGGGCTCTCTCACAGGGTGAAAAGACCATGAAACAGATAGATAAACGAACAAGTAAAGAGGAACACATACATGAGATATAAAATGCACACAGATCCTAGCATGCAAATCTACATGAAGGTTCCTAGGTTATAGTCTAGGTCAAGCGTATTGCCTAATTCTCTATAACCAATGGCTCTAATACCAATCTGTCACACCCCCGCTAAAAGCGAAAAGACGGGGATGTAACGAGATCGGGATCGTCATAACACATGGTAAGCAATAGAGATGCAATATAATAAATGATGATAAAGTGTGTCATGACGACACCCGACAAAGGAGACTTGTGTCGTGTTTAGTCAATATTCACGACAACATAGCCATAAGCATAAACTTATTAAATGTTTCACATAGTCAAGTAGTAACAATTGTAATGTAAATTCCCACAACCCGGGAACAAGTATCAAAAGAATAATATTGTTTAATCAGACTACAACAATGTTTCAAAATGATTGTTTGTCAAATATGTTTAATCTTAAAAATGCATCCTAGGGTCTCCACTAAGGCAGCACACCTAGATCTTCAATTAGCATTGTCACCTGAAATGATATGCTCAAAATGGTCAACAAAATTGTTGGTGAGCTCGCAGGTTTAAAAAAAATAGTAATTGATGCTGTATACTAAATGATGTGGAATACCGTGAATACAATTATAAGTAAGTATAATCACATGACAATGAGCTTTGCAACCAAACCTAATGACGTACACACAGATCTTGTCAGAATATATTCACCATAGGGCCCGTTCCTGGCCTCTGTTGGTACTAACTAGTATACCAACAAACAAGGGTGTGGGTGTCAACCAAATAGTACTACCAATACCTATCCGTCAGTTCCCACACTGGAATTATATAGTTGCAAAGAAAGTACCACACATCAAACTCAAGCATGTATCAGATAAGTACTCATAAAACAATAACACGTGGATTCCAAGTATGTAAATTGTATGTAAGTTGTACATCATAGAAAGTGGGTGAGCATACTTTTCCCCCATGTTTGTAAATGATTGAAATGTTGTATAAGCATAAAAAGGGGCCACGAAACTCACTTGTTAGGTGGTAAGTATGAATGATCAAGTTTCCAAATGTTGTATGTAGAAAACGGTCAAACACCTATTGACAGTTATTGTTAAGCATAAATGATAGGTATAAAGTAAATAGTAACGTTCGGTCGGTTCGGGTTGTATCAGTTCGGTCGCGTGTAACACACACAAACAGACACACGTATGAGATCTTATGTAGATCCAAGTACTAGATATCGTTGCCATTGCTGATGGTATTTGTGTAAAAGTTTCATTGTTATTAAAGGAGTATTTGGTAAATATTAGTACTTACAAATCGGTTGTTGATAATTGTAAAATGTTAAGTTGATTTGGTTTGGAATAACATTAGTAAGTTTGAAAGCGTTGACTTAAACATTGTCATTAGCAATGGCAACCGTGTCGATGTCACCTTAACATCACACGACATACACACACCAAACTCAAGAAGCAATTCACACACAACAACTTCATTCACACGACAAGACCAGACGCACGACTCAACACTCCATCCGCACGAATCAACCCTCATTCGTACGAATCAGCTTCATTCGTATGATTGAACCTTCATTCGTGCGACTCAGCATTCAGTCATACCACACAGCACCCATTCGCACGACTCAACATCCATACGCACGAATCAATCTTCATTCGTACGAATCAGCTTCATTCGTACGACTGAACCTCCATTCGTGCGACTGGCATTCAGTCGTGTGATACACGCACAATCGCACACATTCGCCTGACTCAATCGCACACATTCATTCGCTCGCATGACTCAATCGCACACAAACACACAAACGCACGACACAACTAGTCGCACAACTCAGTCGCACGATTGACTCAGACGCATGGCTCAGTCGCACGACTCACCCAGTCGCACGGCTCAGTCGCATGGTCGACCCAGTCGCCTGAAAAGTAGGTTCGCGACTGCTGAAGTGCAGAGCAGCCTCCGGCTGCTCCGTGCATGGGATTCACACCACAAGGACTTCTAGAAACACATTTCAAACACACTCAAGCAAGAAGAACACGTAGAGAGACATCACACGCACCCACATAACCTCATGTGTTTGGGTTGGCCCCGAACACCCGAAACCCTAAATGGAAAGCCATAAACAAGCAAGGAAAGGGACAACCAAGGTCGTCTACCTGCTAGAAAGGAGTAGAATCAGCTGTAGCCGAGGTCTTACCGGTGAAAACGTGACGAAAATGGGCGGTTTTGGTGCAAGATGGAGGAAGAAAGGTGAAGAAGAATAAATGAAGAAGAAGAGATGAAATGGAGGCTAGGGCTTGAAATGGGGTATTTATACCCAGTCCTAGTTTGGCAAAATGTCACATTTAGTCCCTGCACTTAACCCCCGAGTTTCCCAAATTTGTTTCGGTTGAAAACGACTTTATTAGATTTGTTAGATTAAGATAAAAATATATTTAATGATATTTGTAACTTAAAAATGGTTTTATTAATGACAATAATTTTATATAAAAAAATGGTATATTTGGAGGTAACGATGATGAAAGTTGTAAAAGTTTTTATAGTTAGCATACGTTTACGACGAGATCACAAGAATAAAGAAGACAAAGTAAGTATAATATCCACACGAATAGTTTATAAGGATGAGGAATGAACGAGCGAAGAAAAGTTAATGGAATCCATGTTAATTGACGAACCTTTTGGTGACGAATGTCACAATAAGCATATCAGGGTAATCAAGCAGAAGATCAAGAGTGGAGAGCTAATTGACTTACACTCCCCTCCAAGTCAAGTCCCACTTGAAGTGGAGGTTAAGGTTGAATAATTTTAGACAACACAACCTGGACCTCTTGCTGAGCCTCAGCAAGCTTCATCTTCTGATCCACAGCAGGTTCAAACACCCTCTCCTTCTGAACCTGTGAGGGAGGAACACCCAACTAAGCAAGACAAGACTGATCAACAAGGTGTTGCAGACCAGTCTTCTCAGTTAAAGTTTTCAAAGAGGAAGAAGAAGATAGCTTCCAAACCAAAGTCAAAGAAGAAGAAGAAGCTTGAATCATCCATGTCTACACCTCAGGCTGAGTCAGATCAACCTGAGGAAGTGCATGAAGAGGCAGCCCGATCAACTCCAATTCAAGTGGCTCATCTTGCAGCTAAGAGACCCATCTTATCCTGGACCTTCACAACTAATCCAGAGAGATGGCATGTGATCAGAGATCAAGGTGGTGAAAATGTCTACACCTGGCAAGACTTATTCAACCTACCTCTACATGATCTCTTTGAGATGAGAAGATATTATGAGAGTCTGAGTGATCCTGACCATCTAATGAAGAAGGGCATGGTCATCATCATTTTGAGGACTGTCAACAGCTGAAGATCTTCAAATGTTTAGGTAGCATCAACCTAGGGAGAGTTTGTAAGGATTCCTATAAGTCTGATGCAACCAAAACATCCAAGTCTCTCTGCCTGCATGCACTGAAGAACATAAGTAGAAATGCTTCAAAGTTTTATACCATGCACTAGAAATATTCTAAGTGTAAAATCTTTCGAAGCCAATACCAACATCTTCCGAAGCCAAAAAGTGTAGTCTTCCGAAGCTTCAAAGACACAGTCTTCCGAAGCCAAAGAGTGAAGACAGATTTCTTCCGAAGACTTTTAGAGACATGCCTTTATCTGATGTACTTTACCATAAAGCTAGACCACCTTTCCACTGCAACTCTGTAAAGTCACCAACTTACATGAGTTGGTGAAAAGGTCCATGCTTTTGGTAACTGTGCATTGATTCTTGAGTCTGTGCTTTCTACTTTATGTACTTTTATCCTTTTTGTAATATATTAGGATGTGAGCTATGGCATGTCATAGTCACTAGTCAAAAGGCAAATCTGCCTTTTCACTCTACATATCATTTTGTAGTTGTCTAGTCTTATGTATCCAGCTGGCCCTCAAAGTATAGCCGGCTGTAGGATGTAGTATATGTATCTCAAGTACTTTTAACTTTCCTTTATGCTTTGTAACATTTGTAATAGAACTTGAGAAGCAATATACAGTATCCTTGAAAACCAATTACTTGTGTTGTTTGCCATCTTGTTCTGTCTCATTCTTACTTGTGTTCTTAGCATCTTTCACTAAAGTTAACCAGTTCCCTATTTGATCTGTTCAGTGTTCTAAGTAACTCTCCTCATTGTATTGTTGTGTTGTAAGTGCATACCCTTAAACGGTCCTACAGATGTTTTAACTGCATCCACAACATCAACAGAAAAACAAACTACACCTCTAGTTGTTCATGTACCTCCTGCGGAAGTTATTCCTACTTCTGCGGAAGATCAAACTCATGAAGATCGTTTTCATTAAGCATCTGAAGAACAAAATGATGAAGATTTTGACTATTTTGTTGATTCTCCATCACAGTTGGTTCCATCTCCATCAGCTAATATCACCAATTAGAATCATCCAATTGAATACATCATTGCTGATCTTAATGAAAGAACCACAAGAAGCCAGGGGGAGCTACCAATGTTTGTCTTTTCTCTTCTTTTATGTCCCAAGTGGTTCCTCCAAACATTACTACTACATTAAAAGACTATAGCGGGATTAAAGCAATGCAAGAAGAACTTCAGCAATTCAAAAAGCAAAAAGTTCGGAATCTAGTTGATCTTCTTGAAAGCCAATATCCAATTGGCACAAGATGGCTATTGAAGAACAAACTAGATTATAGAGGTATCATTGTTAGAAACAAAGCAAGGTAGATAGCTCAAGGATATATTCAAGAGGAGGGGATAGAATATGATGAAATCTTTGCACCTGTTGCAAGGATTGAAGCCATTAGAGTCTTCCTTGCCTATGCTTCACATAAGAAGTGTACGGGTTACCAGATGGATGAAAATGTGCGTTCATATATGGTAAAATTGATGAAGAAGTTTATGTTGCCCAACCTCCAGGCTTTGAAGATCCTGATTTCCTACACAGGATATACAAGCTTGACAAAGCTATGTATGGTCTTCATCAGACCCCAAGAAAGTGGTATGAAACATTGGCTTCTTTCCTGCTCAAGCATGGTTACAAAAGGGGAAAAATTGATCAAACATTATTCCTCAAACATGAACATCAAGACCTCTTAGTTGTCGAAATATACGTGGATGACATCATATTTGGATCAACAAACAAGACATTGTGTCAAGATTTTGAATCTTTGATGAAATCTGAATTCCAAATGAGCTCCATAGGAGAATTAACATTCTTTCTTGGTTTACAAGTTTATCAGAAATCAAATGGACTTTTCATCAATCAAGAGAAGTATGTGCACCAAATCTTGAAGAAGTACAACCTTGCTGAATCTTCTCCATGCAAAACCCTCACATCGACAATAGTTAAGACTGTCCCTGATCCGAAAGGGAAATCAGTTGCTCAAAGACTATATAGATCAATGATAGGCTCTTTGTTGTACTTAACTGTCAACAAACCTGACAAAATGTTTGATGTGTGTGTTTGTGCTAGGTACCAATAAGACCCTAAGGAGTCACATTTGAATGCAATTAAGAGGATCTTTAGATACCTCAAAGGGAAGCCAGCTCTTGGGCTTTGGTATCCCAAGGAAGGAGATTTCAAACTCTATTCATATTCTGATAGTGACTTTGGAGGGTGCAACAACAACAGAAAATCCACAACTAGCTAGCGGTTGTCAATTCATTGGACCAAGACTAGTTTCTTGGCAGCACAAAAAAAACAAATGTATCAGTATCCACAGTTGAGGCTGAGTGCATTGCTCCTTCAGCTGGTTGCTCTTAGGTTTTATGGTTGTAAAACCAATTACTTGATTATGGGTACAATTTTCTTCAAACACCAATTCACATAGATAACTCAGCTGCTATGTTCATCACTGCTAATCTAGTGAAACCTATTAAAACAAAACATATAGATATTAGATACCATTTTCTGAGAGATTGCTTATAAATGGGTTTAATCAAGTTGATCAAATTAGATACAACAAATCAGTTTGCTGATTTATTTACTAAAGCTTTTGATTTATTAAGATTTTTTTTCTAATTGAGTCTTTAGGCATGATCAACTTAGATTAACCATCATCAAAAAGAAAAGCATGTTCAGTCCTTGTAAATTCTCATATGAAATCCCAACCATCCATAAAAAACATGTAAAAATGTTAAGAAAAAAATTGTATCTTTAATATGTTTACTTGTATAGCATTTCATATCTTGGAAAATGATAGTACACTATACTTTTGTTTTCTTACCTGAGTTTTTAGATTATAATAAAGAATAATCAGAAGTGATTTGATATGTGGGTAGATTTAGCTTGAGTGGACAATAACCAAAGTTAATGCTTAACATAACGCCAAAGTGATTAATTGTGGGCAATTCCATATTGAGGAACAAGCAAGTAAGTCTTATCCTGATGTGATCAACTCACTCACCCAAGCACTTTATGTTACTAGACTTTATAACCTCTATCTTTTCTCGTCATGGACCCTCTGTTTTGTGTAAACAAAGACCTGGGTTCATAGGCACCTTTGTTTTACGTAAGTAAAGACCTGGTTCCTGATGCTTATAATCAAATAGTTCCAAATATGAACAGCTCTAAAAGAATCCAATATGATCAATTTTTTATTATATCAAAGAGCATATGAACAAAGCATTAATAAGATTTCAAAGAAATCTTAAGATAAGGATTATAATTTCAGGCACATAGTTTTTAAGTGCGAAAAAGTGATGAATTGACTCATAAACGGAGGACAAACTCTAATGTGTATTGAATGTGGGGTCCATATTTGTCTATCTTTAATCAATATCAAAACATGATTAACAACATGCCTAGTTGAATATATACTCTTGCTTGAATTTATGTGAATTATAATACTTGCAATCAGCACTAGATCCATGTCTACTATCATCAAACAAAATGATACATGAAGTTGCTTAGTGTCATAGTATGATCCCATGATATGGTTATAAATGCTTGTAAATATGTTATGCTTAATTTCTGATTATAATAAAAAATACAAAAAGATTTTAATTATGTTCTTCTAATGTTTCGTTTGTTGGACAGTCAATTGCTTTTTATGATATTCTCTTAATAAATTTATGATAAATGTATAAGTTCATGATTCATCACAAATTTAGGGGGAGTAGTCATCAGCATGAAATCTGAGTTTCTCACATTTCAAATGAAGAAAATTAGAACTTGAGCACTAACTTGGCTGCAGGATATTTGAAGTTTTTAAAAATCAAATCAATCTTAGCACATTTGCCATAAAGCAAAGTCAACATGTCCAACAACAATCAACATGATCTAACAATATGTTAGGATCATACAACAAACATTGTGTTTGTGTCAAAAAAGGACAAGAATTATTGTGAATAAAATTTGTCTTTCAACATAAGTTCTAGTATAAAACACAAGGTTTGACCTTTCGTAGATTGGTATCTTACGGATGTGTTTATACTTTATCATTTACTTTCCGTAGACTAAATACGGATAAAATAGGAAAAGTTTGTCATCCGTAGATGATTTGCGGAAGAAATAATAACCACGGAAGGGTAATAAGGGTTGATGGTCCCACAAAATTAAATAAATGAAATTAATTAGTCCAAGGGAGTATAAATGATGTCTTTGACCGTTGTCATTTTTAGTCACTCCTTACACTTTTTCAGACCTAAAAAAACACTCTCATCCCATAAACCCCTTTTCCGCCAACATTTAAATTACTCTCTCCACACATCAATAAAACCTTAAACTTCATCATTATAGCATCCATCGATCAACATTATTAAGGTAAATCATCCTTAACAACATCAAAAATCAACCTTGTTGATTCTTTGAGTCCGAAACTCTTCAACTTCATATATCTTGCTTTTAAATTTTTATCTTCAAATATCTGTGTATTAATGATTTTGGTAATAATGAAGATGGTTAACAGATTTGCAAGGGATCATAATGTATGTGCATTTCTAAACCCTGAAGATCCAGTGACCGAAGGGTGCAAAGACATAATCAAATATTTGAGAAGATCCAGAATATCATATGCACCACCTGTGGAGGCAACCATCTATCAATCACATATGATTGATTTTTGGAATTCTTCTAGAATAGAAAAGGATGATGATGAAAATGTGATCTACGCTTCGATAAGAAATAAAGAATGAAGGTTTGATGAAAAGATGATTAGAAGAGTGTTACATTTGGGGGAATAAGAAGAAGGTCATCCGGATGTGTTTGATCATGAATACATTCAAAGAATCTATCATGTATGGGGTATGATGGAGATTACAACAATGGAGAAATCAGGAAGGCAAGGTTGTGCAAACCTTATAGGTTTCTTTGCCATACCTATCTAAAGAGCATGTCAAACAGGAATTCTAGGTTGGATAGATTCTCTAGACACATACATCCGGAATTGGTGTATTTAAAGGAAGAAGATTTAACTATGCCAGATACATTCTTGGGTGCTTGTGTGATCACATAATGGTACAAAAAGCAGATAAGATGTATATGTTCCCAAGATTTCTTCAACAAATAATCATTGATATGCTGCCAAATATTGAAAGAAAAGGTGAAGTGTTTGTTCAATCTCACCTTGGGAAATGAGTGCTTAAAAAGATAAGTGTCCAATATCAAGGAGTAGATACGGAGATGTTTGCTCATGTTGTGAACAAAAATGCAAGCATTCCTCAATAGCTGATATTTATTAAGCATCAACAACAAGAAGCACCACCTGCTGATTCCTTGAACCAATATAACAAGAATAACCCATATCACCTATTCATATCCACCAAACACCACCATCTCCTATGACAAACCAACCTGTAACACCACATTTTTAGATGAACTCACCATCAAGTGAACATACCCAACCTATATCCCTTTCCTTTTCCTAATCATCTCTTAACATAACTGCAACTGAACCATTCTCATCTGATCACACCCATCCAACATCACCTCATCCATCACCTCAACAAGAACAATTTTCCCCACCTCCAACCCCTTTGATTACCCTACCAGAATCACCACCTGCTCAACTTATTTCCTAATCAAGTGAAAATACCCAATCTTTCTCGCCTTCTAAATCCCAGACCTCCATCAATTCAACTACAACAGAACCATTCTCAACCAATCCCAATCATGCTCAATCTCATCCATAAACAAAATAAACTTACTTACCCCCAGTTTCTAAACACACTTCACCAATTGAAAGCCCAACATCTACTGAAGTAATCAGTCATGATGATGGCCATGATGATGAAGTAACAATTGATGCAACAGAAGAAATCTATATAGAATGTGAGGGAAAGAATGATAAAGAAGTTGATCAGTAGATTGAAGCCTCTAATGTAAAATAACAAGATGAGAGTGATTATCACTTTGTTGACGTCATTGCTCTTAATGAAATGATCTAACAGAGGAGGAGATTAATGTGAGTAAAAGCTTTCTGGTCGCTAAATACAACAATCTTATCATCAAAAGTAACGAGAAGATTGAAAAGTTAAGAATATTGAAAAGGAAGTTGAAAGAGAAAGAAGAAACAGTTGCAACTCAATAAGCAATGATAAAAAATTTAAGGAAAAAATTCAATCTCATGATGAAGTATTTGACACTATGGATATGTTGATAACTGAGTCCCTTGATTCTGCGGATACAGAAAAGATAGAAAAGGAGAAACACATGGCTAATCTGAACAAAGCTTTGAAAACCATTTCAGAACAATCAGATCTACTGAAAGCAAAAGATAAGGAGATGGAAGCTTTAAAGAAGAAAGTGTCTGTACATGAATTAGTCATTCATCCAGATCCAATTCAAGATAGTGCTCAACGAACAACATCCCTAACTGCTAATCTTCCATTAGTAAAGTCAACAGAACCATCAATCAAATATAAAAGAAAGAGGAAGTATTATGGAGGAAAAAGGGATGAAGAATCCGCAAAAGAAACCAAAAACCTCGGATGAAGTTATAGTGCTTGAGGACTCTCCAACAAAAACAAAGGCAATGTCTCCTGAGCACACTCCATCAGCAAATTTAGATACTCTTAAGCCAATTCAACATAATAAAGAAGAAAGTGATGCTGAGTGGGAAGATTTGACCAAGGATGAGACTCAAAAAGCTAATGAAGAAAGAAAGGATGATGATCTGCTTTCCACTGATGACATCTTAAAAAAAGAGCTCAATCCCCCATGTTCATGGACCTAATTAATAATGGTTCCCATTCTGACATGGTGCAAAAGATGAACATGGCTGAAGTGAAGAAAGTGTTAAAGGAATTTGATATAGCAAGATTTGTTTTGCTTGTATGCAACTATGAAACATATGCAAAGTATCAAGTTATTCAGAAGATAAGGCAAAAGTTGGGTCATTATGACACCAAAAATCTTACAATGTACAACATGATCTGCAGGTTGCAAAGCCATAACTATGAACCTCATGAATTGAAAGAAAGAACAGTGGTTGAACTCAAGAACATGATGCACTATGTAATGAAAGTTGAGATGGACACTGGTGTTTAGTTCAGGATTGGTGCTCCTAATCCATCTGCTAAACAACAAACAAAACAATCCCCTGCTATGCCTATAGTTACTGAAAGTAAAGACATGCATAAAAGGAAAGAAAAGATGATTAAAGAGCCAAGGGATGTTATCCCTACAAAAATATGGCCTTTGGAACAACTGTGTGGGAGATTACTGAGAAAAAATCAACTTTGATCCAGTTGTATGATCATTTGACAACTCCCAGATCATTATAAGAGAATAAAATTATTGCATTGAAATTTGACCCAGAATGAGATTGTGTTATTATCAAAAGAGAATCTGGGATAATTCAGTACTTTCCATGGTTGGAGTCACTCATCTCTTCCCTAGATGCAAACATTTCTGAGCTTCAAATTCCAATCACCAATTAGCCAATCAATCCAAGAGGGAGACACTTCTCTGTTCTCATTGCCAAACTCAGATACAAGTTTAAAAGAGATGTCTTGAAAGAAGCCAAAAGGGATGATGCTGAGCACAAAAGAAGAAACCTAAAACAAAAAAAGTCTCAATCCAGCTCCTCTCAAGTTGTGGATGATGAATTTCTAAGGATAATTGGATATGCAGACAAAAGGATGACATCTATAATTCCAATCGACATATTGTTCATTTGTGTTAACTTTGACTTGTTTAATCAATCCTTTTTCAAAATTATCTCTTATCAAATGACAGCTGATTCTCTTTAATGAAGATGGCACTGTTGTTTTTTATGTGGATATAAGTCTTCTTGAAGTTGAATCCATAATCTAGCATCTGAATCTAAATCCAAAACACTTGAGCATAACAGCTTGCAAAACAATGTAATCAGCTTCGGTAGTTAATGCAGATACACAGGATTGTTTCTTGCATGGCCATGAGACTATCCTTCGACCAAGATATTAACAACCCCCTGAAGTAGACTTTGCACTCATATTGCATCCAACACAGTCACTATCCGTATATGCATACAGATTGAAGTCAGAATTCTTTTGATACCAAAGTTCCAGTTTGGTAGCTCCTTTGAGGTATCTAAGAATCCCTTGACAGCAACAAGGTGTAACATCTTGGAGTTGGCTTGATATCTTGCACATATGCATGTGACAAACATGATATCATGCCCGTTGGGTATTAGGTACATAAGAGACCTAACCATAAGCCCTATAAAGATGCTCATCCACACACTCCCCCTCAAGATCAGGTCTTAGGGAGTGGTTTCTTGCTATGGGAGTCGTAGCAACCTTACAGTCAGTCAGATGAAATATGGTTAGTATGTCTTGTACATACTTTGACTGGTTTATGAAGATTTCATTGTTAACTTGCTTCACTTGAATTCCTAGAAAGAAATTGAGTTCCCCCATGACACTTATTTGAAACCTATTCTTCATTAGCTTCTCAAACTCATTGAAGAGTCTCTCATTTGTTGGCCCAAAGATAATGTCATCAATATAAGCTAATATCATCAAGTCATTTCCTGTTCTTTTAATGAAGAGTGTGTTGTTATGTTACCTCTTTCTTTGATTTTCTTTTAGTAGCACTGATCAAATTCTTTCTAGCTGACTTGGCCATCCCTCGAACTTTTAGCAGCCCAGATCAAATGAACCTCTTCACTCACTTCTGGTGTATCCTTCACTATATCCTTTTCATCTTTATCCTATTCTTGGATAGGGTCATAAGAGATAGCTCATCTTCATAAGTTTCACACCTTGGAGATCTAACGAATAACAATGTGTGTGGAGAAGCTATTTCACTTTATCCTAGTACCTGCCTATTCTGATAACAAATTTTTGCAGGGATGAAGATATGATGTTCTTGAAGGTTTCCTCTTGAAGAAAATATTTTTCTGCCTTGACTTAGCCAATCACTTGCTAAGCCTGGCATTCAATTAACTTGGTAACAAGATCTTTGATTTGCGTCCTATAATTTGTGTGTTCATGTTTAAGAGTAGAAATGATTTTCTCTAGATGCTCTATTTTATGTTTATAATTATTTTTTGCTCTTTTAAAATCAGCTTTTAAATTGGTCAAGGACTCAAGATCAGATCTTACTTCCATGTTATAGGACCTATACATGTTTACTTTGGCAATGCATTCAGGAGTATAGAGATGTTCCAATACCTTAGCTGTATCATGATCCACTATCACTGCTTGGCTTGGAAAGACATCTTCTACTTGAAAGCTCAAGTCAAAGGGTCTTTCTTCAATAGAAACTGCAACTTGTTGATTTGGTTGGCTGGGCTTCTCAGTTCTTGGAGCAACATCAGTGTAGTTTGGCCTTGACTGTGTTTGGCCACCATTGTTTCTTGGTGTGTTACACTCCATATTAAAGTGGTCCATTTGGTTACAGTTGTAACACTTTACATTTCTTTTAACTAGCCCAAACTTTCCACTAGTTATATTGCTTGGAAACTTTATTTTTGTTCTCTTGTAGAACTCCTTCGCTCTATGAGTGAGAAGAGTCATCTACTGGACTATCTCCATATACACTAGATCATGTGGATGAATGCAGTCCAAGCCTTTAAGAGGGAAGAGAAAGTTGTCACAACTTTCATTTGAAGACACAAATGCTTGAGAAGAGCTGGGCTCTTAGAATGGGCTTCCTTTAATGTAGCTCTCCCTTGCTGTCTCTGGGAAGGTGATGAAAGAACCCTTGTATGAGTTGTCAGGTTAGTAGATGAGATGATGCTATGGTTCTCTACTATCTCTTTCAACCATATGAAGGGCTAAACTCTATTTATTGTTGGATGAGCAGGTAGATGGATTTCGCATGTTCATCTCCATCTGGTAACCGCTCAGGACACCATATAGCTCAATGAGAGTGAGGGTAGAGAGCTTTTCAGTTCTCTTAATGGCCGCACAATAGTGTGTCCATTGTCTAGGAGGAGAGAACATGAACTTACAAAGTCCCTCTTCTAATGTTTAACTCCAACATCCATCAGAGTGTCTATAATCTCAACATACCTGAAGTATTATTGAGTCATAGTTTCACTTGTCATGAAGGTGAAGTTCTCAAACTACTGCTTCATGATATCTTTCTTGTTTTCCTTGGCTTCATCAAACCCTTCATACATCAGCTTTAGTGCATGCTAGAGTTCTTTTGTAGTCTTGCACTTCTTGAAGCCCCTGTAGATAAAGTTTGGTATAGCAGTTTGAAGAATAGTCATGTCCTTCTGATCTATCTTAATCTTCTTCCAATCTTTCTCAAAATAGTTAGCCACATCCTTTGGTATCATCCCACCTCCAGCAATTCCTATTGTAGTGCTTGGAATGTGAGATCCTGAGACTACAAATCTCCTTATCCTTCTGCCTTGTGACTTAATGAACCCTTCCAACCTCATACACCAAGTATCATAGTCATCAGGAGTGATCAGTGGAGATTTAGTCATGTGCCGGTTTCCATATCAGACTTAGTGAGAGCTGGCATTTGAGCAACTAAGTGTTTTGTGAAACTAAAGAGATTTAAGATAGGGAGATCTGACAATTAAGAGCCTAAAAACCTCTAATTCTAATTGTAGGACCATTATGGTTATCCAAAAATTTCACAAGATGGGGAATACAACACTTAATAGATCACATAGAGAACCTGGTCAAAGAAACAATGATCAAGAGTAAGAACACAAGTATTTGTTTTCAAGAATGATGTATACTGCTCTCAAAATTGTTACAAGGCTTAGTCCAAAGACAAGTTACATGAGATACTTTATACTACATCCTATAACTGGCATTACTTTGAAGGCCAGCTGGACATCAATATAGACAACAAGATCAATGTAAAGTCAAAAGGCTGATTGCCTTTTCACTAGTGACTACGACATGTCATAGCTCACATCCTAATATATGACAAAAAGGATAAAATTACAAGTATGGAAAGTTACAGACACAGACACCATAATCTACAGTTGACAAAAGTATGGAGATAATCCTCATCTTCTATAAGTTAGAGAGCCTTTAGAGCTAGTAGTGTAAATTTGTTTAGCTTTTGTCAAAAGTAATGTTTGAGAAAGCATGTCTTCTCTATCTTTAGAAGAAATGATCCTTCTGGATTGGGAAGACTTTGTCTTGAAGATTCAAAAGACTTCTCTTTTTCTTTGGAAGATTTGTGTGTTTGGCTTCGGAAGATTTGACAATTAGTGAATATTCTTTCTGCATTGTCAAATCTTCCAAAGTAACTTCTTTGTACTTCAGAATGCATGCTAAGAGATCTTTGGTTAGCATCAGCCATTAAGATAACTCTTACAGTATATCTACTATACCTTTATATTTTGAGAAAGAAAATAAGAGTTTGAGTTGAAAAGGTTCTACATGCAATTCCGTAAACCATTCCTTATCTTTAAAATGAGTGTAAGCTTTGTTTTTCTTCACTATGGTTTGTTTCAAATAACGATTTACATTCAAAAGTTTCAAAATTATGATCTTACTCCATGTGGCTTATAGTTCGCCTCAGATAGCTCCAATCACTACCACCATTAGTTATTGGCTGTTAAAAAGAAGAATATTTTGGTCACTTACCTAATAGGGATTCATTTTGTGATATAATTAAACTTATTTATTCAATTTATTTATAAAATATCATTCATCTTCATTATTCATACACACCATCAGTTTCACTCATCTTCATCCTTTAGCACCGGCCGGAACCACCACCGCCACGGGCCACCACCACCACCGACTACCATCACCACCCCTTTACCATCTCTCTGCCGCCACTAAGAACCCACCCCACCATACTACCTCTATAAATTAAAGATAGGATAATTATAAATATTGAGATGGAGTAAATATATGTAAGTTCTCCTTATATTTATATATAAAAATGATTATAAAGACTAATATAAATGCTCTAAGTTTTTACTATCTATTGTCATATCATTTTAAAAGTAAACTTTACTTTTATTGCCTATGGTTTGTTCAAAATAATAATTTTCATCTAAAGGTTTTAAAATCTTGATTTTACTCCCTATGGTTTGTAGTTTGTCACAATTAACTCCCATCGACTAACTGATCAGTTAAATATGTCTGTTAAAGATAAGTGTCATTTGCTCTTTGTAAATGTTAATTGTGTAATTACTCAAAATAATGAAGCGATTGATTGTGTAACTTACTTATATTAATAAAACACTAATTCACAAGCAATTTATTTTCTTTTGTCGGAATAAAAACAATATCCCTCTTATCTACATCAGCAACTAGCTACCACAACCACCACCAAAATCCCTAGCCCAACTTAACCCATCTGCAACTTCAAGATTCCTAATTGATTTTGGGTAATCAAAGTTTTCCCTAATCAGAACAGAAAACCTAGATTCTCACACACATACATCGATTAACACACACAGACACATATCAATTTGGGGTTTCTTAGCTTTGATTTTTCTTTCATTTATAGAGCACTCATCTGTTGGACCAAAAGAACCAATGAGCCTGATCAGAAAAACCTCTAAGTCCCACAGACATTACAACTGCTGAAGAAGATCACAACAGCTGAAGACATCAGCTGATTACAAGGTCTGAAGACAAAGTCTGAAAGTAAAGAACTGAAGACAAAGTCTGAAAGTAAAGTACTGAAGACAAAGACTGAAGACCAGTGTGATCATTAGTTGTCACAACAGCTGAAGTTATTAACTTCAGTAGTTGTGATGGTTTTTCTTTTTCAGTATTTGTAATTTTCCTTTCAGTAGTTTATTGTTTCAGTAGTTTTAGGTCAGTAGTTTTATGTTTTTGTACTTAGCATTCTTTGAGATGTGATCAGTTGTTGAGAACATTTCCGTAGTTTGCATTGTTTCAGTTGTTTGTATAATTCTGTTAGATGTCACTATCAAGTGACATCAGCAGACGTCACATTCCTCTATAAAAGGAATGTTGACCTAGTTGTTTTGAAACCGAAGCATTACGCGTGAATGAAAACATTCGTTTAACAGAAATATTCTCTCTCTATAATCGTCATTGTGTGTTTGCATATTCACACTTTTCTTGCTTGAATTCGATCTTATTTTGTTATATCCCGCTGCAAAATTCAAATCTAATTGATCAAACTTGATCCGATCCTATCAAATGGTATCGGAGCTGGTTAATCATTGATCGATCTAACAATTGATCATTGAAACTGCTCTTTTGATAGCTAAGTTTGTTCGAATTAGCATTTTTGCAAGAATTGATTATAGAGTTTGGCTTTCTGTCGCTTCCGGTTAATTAATTGAGATTCAAATTGTGTTGTTGAGTTTTTAAACTAGACTGATTTTAATCTCATTGAATTTGATTGAATTGGTGAAAATGACTACTTCAATCAATGATCCTCACAATACTGGCTCCTCAACTAAGCCTCCGATGCTTGTTAGGAGTGAGTATAACATATGGCAACGCTGAATGCTCCATCACCTGTCTGTTAACAGTTCAGGTTATTGGAAGTCAGTGGTTCATGGACCATACAAGCCTATGGTGAGTAATCCTGAAACCAATGAGATGGTTCCAAAGAAGAAGGAACAATATTCTGATGAGGATTTAAAGCTGTTTGAGATTGATGCTAAAGCCCATGGAATTCTGGCCATGGCACTGCCTAATGAAATCTACTCTGGGCTTATGCATCATGAAACTGCTTATGATCTCTGGGTTGCTCTGAAGGAACAATTTGGATGAACTGATGAGGTCTTAGCAAACAACAAAGAAATCCTTGCCCAACAATATGAGACATTCTCTCATAAGAAGGGTGAGACATTGACTCAACAGTTTGAGCGATTTTCATGTTTGATCTCTGAGCTAAAAATGGTTCAACATGAATATACAAACAGCCAGATGAATAACAGATTCCTCAGATCCCTGCCTAAGAGATGGGACACTTATACCATTGTCCTACGCTCCAATGCAAATCTGGATACTCTATCTCTCACCCAACTTCATGGGAAACTCTTAACATTTGAGAGAGAGATAGAACAGAAAAGGAAACTATCTTCATCTGGAAAGCTCACTAATGACTTTGTACCAGGAAACATTGCTCTGGTTGGTCATGAGTCTGAATATGCTTCATCTGAAAGTTCATATGATGAGCATATTGATTTCTCTTCAAACAGTGGAAATCATGCTTTTGTTGGAGTTGAGGGTAACTCGGGTTTTAGTGTTGATAACTTGTGTTTTCTGAAGGATGATTTGAAAGGAATTGCTGATGATGATCTGGAAGAGATGGATATTCTGAGCCAAATGGCATTGATCAATATCAGATCTCAAAAGTTTTACAAAAGAACAGGTAGAAAATTCCCTGGTCTCTCTGGCAAAACCAAGGTTGGTTTTGACAGGAGTAAGTTGAGATGTCACAAGTGCCATAGACTTGGACATTTTGCTAGAGAGTGTAGATCATCTGGATCTAACTCATCTGCACCCTTTGTGACTTTTCCAAGCAATAGCTCACAATCCAAAGGGCAACATTCTACCAGTTCTGATCATCATTCACAACATCAATCATCTCCTGCATACTTTGTTCCTCAAAATCCAATCCCATATCCTTATCCATGTTTTTACATGCCTCAGTCTGGTCAAGTTCCTGTACCCATGGCTCAACAACCACATGCTCTACCTGATCCTCAACCATCTCAAACAAATCAACAATCTCAATCACAATCTCATCAGAGCTTTTTCACCCCTGAGGTTGTTGACTGGAGCAGCTTACCAAATGATGTCTCTGGTTATTCTGAACAATTTGCTGGTGCTGGTCAACATGGTGGTGAAAACCCTTTTGGAAATCTTGCTCTAATGGCCCTGGAGTCTACTGATGAAAATCCTTCATCATCACAGGTACCACAGGTATCTTCTGAGGCTAAGGCCAAGTTGTGTTCTGAGTCATGCATAGCTGCTTTTGTTTCAATTAGGGAAGCAAATGTAGCTTTAATTAATCAAAACCTTGACCTAGAAAAAGCAATTTCCAAAAGAAAAGCTGAGTTTGAGTCTGTTTTAAAAGAGAAGGATGGGGAGATTTATAAACTAAAGTGTCAAATCACTGATGAAAAAGCAAAGGTAGAGATCATTCTGGAAAATCCCACGAATCTCAAAGAAACACTTGCAGCTACCCAAGTTGATTGTGAACGCTGGGTAACATCATGCAAGGGATTTGAAATGCTTCCCAGTAAGCAAACTGCTTCTAATGTGAAGTTTGGGATTGGGTATAATCATACCATACCTCCTACAGATTTTACTCCCAAATTAGAAGTAAAATCTGAGGATGATTGTCATTCCCAAACCACATCATCAGGTGTCTCATCCTCAAATGATAATTCAAAATCTGAGGATAAAGATAGTGTGTGTACCTCAGCTAATCAAATTACTGATGGTCCCACTGCTTCGAAACACTTGATCAAGAAGAGACTGAGTAATTCAGGTGTTGTTCCACAAGGTACTCAAAGTACTGAAGGGCAAAACACAACACCTGAAAAGCATTTCAAATCAGAGGAAAACAAGCATTCCTTGACAACTGCTGAAAAATCTATCAGGAATCTCAAAAGTACTGATAGAAAACTTCTGAAGAACAAATCTTCAGTTGTTGAAAATCCTTCAGTTTTTCCCAAAAGTACTGAAAGAAAGAAAGTACTGAAGAACAAATCTTTAGTAGTTTCATCATCTTCAGCAGTTGATCAACAAAAGATAAAAAGAAAGCCATGTGAAATATGTGGTTTGTTTAATCATCTTACTGATGAATGCTGGTATAACAAGGGTTTATAATTCAACAAAGAGAAAATCATTAAGAAGGAAATGCATAAAATGAGAGATGAATTTCAAACCAAGTTTGTACCACAATCATCTCAATCTGATAAACCAAAGCTTTTTCAAAAAGTCACAAAGAAGGAAGGGGTTTGTCAAACAACAGCTGCAAATATTCCTCATGGAATATTAAAAACTCAGACTAAGTCTGTGTCTTTTCAAAAGAAGAATGTAGTGAATCACAAGAACAAATCATCAACAAGTACTGATGTGTCAACTGAGTTGAAAACTCTGACAACCAATCAGACACAACTCGTGATGATGGTTCAACATCTATTGGGGAGAGTTAACCAATTAGATGTTTCTGTGATTAAACCACTAAAAAGGACACCTAAGCCAAAATCCAAGGAATCCTTTTCAGCACCATCTACATCTTCAAAGGCTGTTAATCATGCACAATCTGTTAGTTTAACATCTGTTGATGAAAACAGACCCAAAACAAAAAAGGTTTGGGTCTCAAAGGCTAACTAATGTTTGTGAAAAATGCAGGGTTCTTCAGCATGCCAAAGAAGCATCTAGTATGTAGACAGTGGAGTATCCATGCATATGACAGGGAGCAACTCTCTTCTTCATTACTATTCTCAAGGGAAGAAGGGATTTGTTTCTTTTAGAAATGATGCCAAGGGTTACATCATTGGGAAAGGTTTTGTCTCAAATAGGGAGATAAGATTTGATGATGTTAACCATGTGGAGAACCTCAAGTACAATCTTTTGAGTGTCAGTCAAATGTGTGATAAAGGGCATGTTGCACTTTTCACAAGTCAAAACTGTAGGATTCTGTCTTCCAAAGTCTTGCACAAGATTGACAAGATATTGGATGAATATACTCTCCTGAAGGCCAATAGGATTGGAAGAGTATATGCCTTAGATCTATCAAAGAAAATAGATCTTAAAGGCCATCCATGTCTGTTCTCCAAAGCCTCTCCTCAAGAATCTGAACTATGGCATAGAAGGCTTGGTCATGTGAATCTTAAGAACATGAATCAGCTCATTCATCATGGTTTAGTTAGAGGTTTGCCATTGAAGGAGTTCAAATGTGATGATAACTGTCCAGCTTGCTTAAAAGGAAAGCAATACAAAGCTTCATTCCCTCCTATAGAAGAACCCAAGTCCACTGCCTGCTTGCAATTACTGCATATTGATTTCTTTGGTCCTGTGAGAGTAATGAGTATGGAAAAGAAAAAGTACTGTCTGGTAATTGTGGATGATTATTCCAGATTTGTATGGACTTTCTTCTTGCATTCCAAGGATGAGGCTGCTCAAAGTATCATTTATTTTGTGTTGCATGTGGAAAAGCAGCATTCACTTCCAGTCAAATGTGTGAGAAGTGATAATGGGACAGAGTTTAGGAATCACACTCTTGATGAATTCTATTTGTCTAAGGGAATCACAAGACAATATAGTATTCAAAGAACTCCTGAGCAAAATGGAGTGGTGGAGAGAAAGAACAGGACCCTTATTGAAGCCGCAAGGACAATGTTGGCTAACTCAAGTTTGCCACTAACCTTTTGGGCTGAAGCTGTCAACACAGCTTCCTATGTTCAGAATAGGGTATTAGTGAATCAGAGGTTGATGAAGACTCCTTATGAGCTCTTACATCATCTGGCCCCTCTGATTTCATTCTTTAGAGCATTTGGGTGTCCCTGTTATATTCTTAACACAAAGAATCCACTTCAGAAGTTTGAATCCAAGGTGGATGCAGGGTATTTTGTTGGGTATTCATCTACTTGCAAGGCATACAGAGTTTTCAATTGCAGAACAAATATTGTTGAAGAAACTTTGCATGTCAAGTTTAATGAATCTCCAAAAGACAAGATTCCTCAAAACCCTATTGAGTTGTTTGATTTGGACATACTGCAATATGTTCCATATCAGTCTCCACCTGTTGTTGTTTCTTAAGTTCCATCCTCTCCATCTGATGGTACTAATGCAAGTTGTAGTGATCATCTGCCTGTATCTACTACACTTGATGTTCCTGTAGCTTCAGCAGTTCCATCCACAACAAATGCTGATGAAATCTCTGAATCCTCTACTTCATTTGAACTGCCATCTCAGTCTAGGTTTCAAGAGTCTGAATCAACATCTGTTGCTGCTGAATCTCCTACAAACACTTGCACAGATATTATTGAATATCAAGAATTGAAGAATCATCCTATGTCCCAGATCATTGGTGACATTAATGCTGGTGTTTCAACAAGAAGTCAATTGTCCAATTTCTGTCTCTATGCTCTCTTCATCAGTCAGCAAGAGCCAAAGAATTATCATGTGGCATTAAGGGACAATGGATGGGTTGAAGCCATGCAGCTTGAGCTTCTTCAATTTCAAAAACAACAAGTGTGGGAACTGGTTCCTCTACCCCAAGGTAAGTGTGCAATAGGCACTAAATGGTTGTTTAGGAATAAAACTGATGAAAAAGGCCAAATTGTCAAGAACAAGGCCAGACTGGTTGTACAGGGGTTTTCACAAGAAGAAGGTATTGATTATGATGAAACCTTTGCCTCTGTAGCCAGACTGGAGGCAATTAGATTGTTTTTAGCTTATGTTGCTTTCCATAACCTTAAAGTTTTTCAAATGGATGTCAAAAGTGCATTTTTATATGGTAAAATAAAAGAAGAGGTTTATGTGTGTCAACCACCAGGTTTATAAGATCATAAACATCCTGATTGGGTGTATAAGCTTGATAAGGCTCTTTATGGGTTGAAACAAGCACCCAGAGCCTGGTATGAAACATTATCTAACTTTCTTCTTCAAAATAATTTCACTAGAGGCTCCATAGATAAAACTTTGTTCATAAAGAAAGCAGGTATGCATAAGCTCCTTGTTCAAATTTATGTTGATGACATTATTTTTGCATCCTCTGATCCACAGTTGTGTGATGCATTTACTAAATTGATGCAACAAAAGTTTGAAATGAGTGCCATGGGAGAATTACAGTTCTTTCTGGGTTTGCAAATCAAACAACTGACTGATGGAACTTTCATTTATCAGTCAAAATACACAAAAGATTTGTTAACCAAGTTTGATTTAATAAACTGTAAACCCTGTTCTACTCCCATGTGCAGCAACACACAACTGGATGCTGATCAAAAAGGTAAAGCAGTTGATGAAACTCTTTACAGATGTATGATTGGTTCCTTGATGTACCTAACAGCTTCTTGACCAGATATTATGTTTGCAACTTGTGTCTGTGCTAGATTTCAGGCTGCTCCTAAGGATTCCCATATGATTGCAGTCAAGAGGATCTTTAGATATTTGCAAGGAACTCAATCTCTAGGACTTTGGTATTCCACTGGGCACTCTTGCAAATTGGTTGCTTTCTCTGATAGTGACTATGCAGGGTGTAAGTTAACCAGAAAATCAACTTCTAGTGGATGCCAATTTCTAGGCAACTATTTGGTTTCTTGGCAGAGTAAGAAACAAACTTTAGTTGCTACATCCATAGCTGAAGCAGAGTATATTACAGCTGCAAGCTGTACATCTCAGGTACTCTGGCTTCAAAATCAATTATTGGATTATGACATTACAGAGACTAAGACTCCTTTATGAAGGGATAGTGCTTCAGCTCTTTGTATTGTTAAGAATCCTGTCCAGCATTCTAGGACCAAACATATTGAGATCAGACATCATTTTATCAGGGATTGTTATGAAAAAGGTCTGATTGATCCAAAGTTTGTGCCTAGTGCTGATGAGCTTGCAGATATATTTACTAAGCCTTTGGATAGTGCAACTTTTCATAATCTTGTACTCAGGCTTGGTATGCTGCAACTAGAATAATTTGACAACTACTGATGCTCTTAGTCAATAAATACTGATGAGCATTAGTATAATTGTGTCAAAAATAAGTGCTGATAAGTCATTTTATCTTCAGTAGTTTTTATAACTACTGAAGACTAAATTACTTAAAAAGTACTGAAGTACTTCATTTGTTGGAAAGTACTGATGTAGTTCAAACTACTGATGTCTTTTATAATAAATAAGTACTGATGACCAATGAAACATCTGAAAATCAGATGATCTGACGAGTAAGTGTTAAGGTCATTGAAACAGCTGAACTTTGTGAATTGACGACAACTACTGTTTCATTTCCAAACAACTGAAGCCAAAACCAAGTCTTCAGTAGTTTACAACTACTGATGACCAACACCAAGTCTTCAGTTGTTTACAGCATCTGAAAGTTAAAACCATGTCTTCAGTTGTTTTCTAACACCTGATGACTCACACCAAAACTTTCAGTTGTTTTCTTTCAGCCGTTTCATAACCTATATATACCTAACCCTAACTTCAAACTTTTCATAACCCACTTTTCAAACGTTCATCTTCCATTAGCGGCGACCATGCAAATCAAACCTCGACACAACTGTGTCGCTCACCTTACCAAATCACCCTTTTGGAACAAGTTTGATGCTGCTATTGATTTGATGGTTGATTCCCAATACCGCACAACCTTTCTCTTGAATCCTACCATCTATCCCGATACCTTTTGCCAATTCTGGACAAACGTCACTGTTCATACTGCTGAGAATGATGACTCCATCACTCTCCAGTCGTTTGTCAACCAGAAACGGGTGGTCATCACCTCTGAGATCATTCGTCAAACCCTAGACCTGAATGATGCCACCTATGTCACCAAATACCCCAAAGGCACCATTGATCTATCCTTTGCTAATCATGGTTATGAGGGTGACCTAAGTGCTACTACTATTTTGAAGAAGCACTTCCATGATGCTGAGCGGCTCATTTTCCATATGATCAATGTCTGTCTTGCCCCCAAAACATCTTCATGGGATCAAATATCATCCACGTGGCAACAGGTATTGTATTCTATCCTTGAACATCAAAGCCTAAATTTTTCTGAAATAATCTTTTTGGAATTGAAAGATTTGGCAATGAAACCTGTGGCAAATATATGGATATTATATCCAAGGTTTCTTATGGCCATAATTCTAAATAAATTAAAATCTGATGGCCTTGTTGGCCTTGGAGTCCCTGCTCTGGTAGTTTTGTCAGAGGTATACTCCAAGCACAACTCCAATCCACAACTCAAAGAGGCTGCCAAACTGCTAAAACCCAAGCAGAGGGAACCCACAGCCTCCACCTCCATATCTAAAGTCCCCTCCAAACCAAAACCCAAGAAAACCAAAAAGGCTACTCAGGGAGTTGAGTCCCCTGATGATGCCCCTGCAGCACAAACGCAGGATGAAACTACAAGTCTTAATCCCCTTGTAGTTTCAATGACTCCACCAGCTGAAACCGCTCAGGTATCCTCTCAACAGGATCCTGATGCAACCAATATTGGGGAAGCCACATTACTGGAATCTCTCTCACTTGAGAAGGTTGCCATTGAAGAGCACCATTCTCCCCGGGTGCAATCCTTTTCACCTCCATCTCCCACTGATACCACCCCTACAAGCCCAACTGCAGTCATTGCACAAGTGCTGACTCAACTACATTCCTCTACCCCTCCCCAGAAACCCGTTAACACTGGGAAAACCTCAACAGCTGAGGGAGAGGATCATAATGTAGTTGACAACCCACAGCATTGGGATTTTAAAGTTCAATATCCTAGTGTAGATGAGGAGACTAGAACATCTGGTGAGGCTACCTCTTCTCCTGTTTCAACACATGAACAGGATGAAGCAGGTATCATCTCTAAGACCTCACCAGAGGCAACTGCCAATGAAGGACTTGCTCCTGAGGCAGGAAGTCCCCAATTCCAAGACAAAGGGGCACATGTGATTACTGATCTACACTCAGCACATGTTCATCCTGATTCACTCAGGAGGTCAGCTGATTCAGCTAACACTGATGATGACCTGGGCTTTTTCTTTGAAGTTCTAGCCCAAAACACCATTCTTGAGATTGAGGTTTGCAGATTACAAGAACTGCTTGCCAAAATGTCTCATGAATCAAGTCTATCCGCCCCAATTAACCCACAGATGGCAGCTTCTGTTGAAGCTCTCCCAAACACTGAGCCACTCAAATCAAATAAGCCACCAGCCTCTGTTTCAGGCACCATTTCTCAGGGAGAGAACCCCTCTGAGCAAATGGATGCTGCTTTCAAATCTTTCTTACCTCTCATCACTCCCATCATCACTACTATTGTTCATCAAACCATTGATGAGAGGATTTCCTCAAATCTTCAAACCCTTGTGGATGATGCTGTGTCAAAGAAACTTTCTGACATTCAAACCCCTGAACCCAATGCAACCAAAAAGGGGGAGTCTAAGTCAGTGAAAGATGATAAAAGAAAGAGAGTTGAAGAAGAAGAAGCCAAGGAGAATAAAGGAAAAGAGATCATTACTTACAAGAGAAAGAAGAGTGTTGGTGAACAAACTGAGGATGAGAAGAAGTTGGATGAGATGATCAAAGAAGCTGATGAGCAACACAGCAGATCCATGGACAGGATTATTGATCAGCTCTTCAGGCAAGGCTTTGATACTGCCAAACTTGACTCAGAGATCAGAAAGGCTTGAGATTTAGGAGATTGAAAATCGATGGGCAGGCTACAATGAAGAAGAAAGGGAAAGATTGGAGGCTATGATCAGATTTCTATCCAAACACTTGGGAAGACCTATCATTGAAGTCAAGTCATGGTCTAGAGATAGCATTTTGGAGATAACCACCAAAATATGCTCCTCTGAAAGCTTCAACAAAGGTTTAATCATAGAAGCTCTGGATGAAGGTGGTGCTGGGAAGAGATCTGACATGGCGAAATTATCCAAAGCCACCCTCACAAACAAAATGATAGAGCAGCCTTTACAATCTTCCTTACCAAAACAATCCTCAAAACCAACCTCACAACCTCCAAAACAATTATCCTCACAATCCTCAAAACAACCAACCTCACCACCTTCAAAACAACCAACCTCACAACCCTCTAAACCAACCCCTTTACCTAAGAAACCCACTCAACCTACCACCAGTGATGCACCTAAAAGAAAAAGAAGGATGTCGAGGATGGAAGAAGAAGAAGAAGATGATGAAGAGGATAGTCTGCCAATCTCTGCTGTGATCAAAATGAAGAAACCTGAGCCTAGGAGTCAATCAAAAACAATAACTCCTGAAACTCAAAGGCAAATGGTTAAAGTTAAGATTGAAGAAGAAGAACAGCAGAAGCAGCATGATGAGCAATTTCTCAAAATGGTTGACAAGGACTTCCCTCAGTCCTCATCCATTCAAGCAATGAAGAAACAAGCTCTGAGGCTGTACACTCTTAGACATACATTCCAACATCAAAGAGAAAGAGTGAGGATTTGGCCAGACCCCAGGGTAAGTTCCAGAATACACAAGAAGAACATACCAAGTAGATATCATGGCCAAGTGAGAAAGACTTTGAATGCTGCAATTATGTTGGCCATGGTAGTCTCACCCTGGGAAATTATTGAAGAATTCAAGAGAGCACACACCTCAAAATCAACCCCTCTATCTATACTTGAGAACAAAATGATCAAGAAGGGGCTATTATACAAGAGACTTGAAGATCTTCAAAAGAGTGAACTCCAGTTGCTGCTTGAAGGCTCTCATCCAGATGAATTTGCATACAGAGAGATCACAACTGTTGAGTTGAAGAATGGGAAGACAGTAAAGTATCTGCCTGAATATTATGGTCCTGAGTTCTTCTTTGAGGAGAAGCAGAAGAACTCACCAAGGAGGAACAAGTTGTTCTACTTGAGGCCTATGCAAGAGAGTCTTACAGACTCATCAATGAGAAATAGGTTTCATGGTTGGGACAAGACTCTGTGTCCAGTTTCCCCAAGACAGAGTTCCCTTTCATACTTAGACAATCAAAAATTTAGAAACCTTTTTCAGGCCTATACTCACATGATTACCTCTGAAGCTGATCAAGAGAGTATTTCTGCCAAAGAATAAGTGGGATCATCAATAAATTTAGAGGTCTTGGCTGCATTGGTTCAGGGGGAGTTTGTTGGACCAAAAGAACCAATGAGCCTGATCAGAAAAACCTCTAAGTCCCACAGACATTACAACTGCTGAAGAAGATCACAACAGCTGAAGACGTCAGCTGATTACAAGGTCTGAAGACGAAGTCTGAAAGTAAAGAACTGAAGACAAAGTCTGAAAGTGAAGTACTGAAGACAAAGACTGAAGACCAGTGTGATCAGTAGTTGTCACAACAGCTGAAGTTATTAACTTCAGTAGTTGTGATGGTTTTTCCTTTTCAGTATTTGTAATTTTCCTTTCAGTAGTTTATTGTTTCAGTAGTTTTAGGTCAGTAGTTTTATGTTTTTGTACTTAGCATTCTCTGAGATGTGATCAGTTGTTGAGAACATTTCAGTAGTTTGCATTGTTTCAGTTGTTTGTATAATTCTGTTAGATGTCACTATCAAGTGACATCAGCAGACGTCACATTCCTCTATAAAAGGAATGTTGACCTAGTTGTTTTGAAACCGAAGCATTACGCGTGAATGAAAACATTCCTTTAATAGAAATATTCTCTCTCTATAATCGTCATTGTGTGTTTGCATATTCATACTTTTCTTGCTTGAATTTGATCTTATTTTGTTATATTCCGCTGCAAATTCAAATCTAATTGATCAAACTTGATCCGATCCTATCATCATCAAAGTCAAATTCTGAGTCATTTTGATTATTCTCTTCTGATTCAGAAGACTCAGTTTCATTCACCTTAGTTTTATTATGAATAACTTGTTGATTAGATTTTGTTTCAAACATGGTGCTTGGCACAAAATGATTTGACAAATTATTTGTCATTGATTTAGGTAAAGGTAAGTAATTATTATTTAAAGGAGGTGCCACAGCATTATATCCCAACCCATACATATTCTTTGATTCAATATGTGAATTTAATAATTTCTCATACTGCTGAGATGAAAGTTGAAACTTCTGAAGTTTCACTTCAGTTGATGCATGATCAGCCAAGGATTTAGTTAAGGAAGTGGTCAGATGCTCAACTTGTGCGTTTAGATTGTAATTTTCTGAAACAAGTTTTTCTAAATCCTTTTGTAAAGAGTTAATTTTGATTTGATATAATTTATGTTCTCTTACATGAGATTCATTCAAAATCATTGTTGATTTAACTTTATCAGCCAGTTGTTGAGCATTACTCTATATCTTTCAACTTCCTCAACACATATTGATGAACATAACCTGTGACATCCGGTAACTTTTCGTTACCAAACTCCGTTAGTTCCGTTAGGTTTTGCTTACACGTGTCGTGAGCACACACTAGTTGTCATTGAACGTTGGTGACTTAATAATAATAATCTATGATATATAATAATAATCTAATTAATAATGCTGATTATTAGTTGTGATTATGTGATGCATGAATTTATAGAACTTTAAAGATTTATTTTATAAATTTTACGCGATAACGTGACAACATGTTATATATGTTTCATGTGTTGTGTGACTTGTTGTAAATGTTTATGATTATTATTGTTGGTTAATAATACTTATAAATTGTAGTCTAGATTATTTAAAAAGTATTAGAAAGATTGGTTTTTATAAAATATAATTGAAGGGGTTTACTTTTTAATTGTTCTAAACCTAAAACTTACCTAAAATACAACCCTAATCCCCCCCCCCAAACCCCAAATTCGGCCGCAACATCACCAAAAGCACCTTCAAATTGCGATTTTGATCCAAGAACACATACACAAGTCTAATTCCAAAGGTTTCAAATAGTACAAGTTGTTTGCTATTGATAATCATCATCTAAACACGTTTAAAGGTATGTTTTATCATGTTGTTCATAGTTCTTGATTATTGATAAACCCTAGTTCAAAATTGATGATGATAATATGAAATTGATGATGGTTAGATGATTATATGATGTTAGTTAGGTTGTATGAATGCTAGATTATGTTGATTGTGCAAGAAATCTATGGTTTGATCATCTAGTTCATACATTGCCATAAGAGGAAACTTTTTGTTCTTGGAATTCATGATTTGATCATGCTAAGATGTTAGATGTAATGCTTAGATGTTAGTTTAATTGAATTATGCCAGAAAATCCATGAAATTGAGATGTTGATCATGACTTACTAAAAGTAGAACTTTTGTGTATGATGTTTGGGAATTTGGATGGTTTTGAGATGATTAACATGTTAGAATGAATGCTATGAACCTGATTAGGTATATAATTGTTGAAATTATGATTGAATTGGATGCTAGATCACTTTTGGGTGTTTCTTTCCCAAAAGGGAAACTTTATTTTTGTAGAACTTTGGATGTGATGAATTGGGCATGCTTGTGATGTTAAGATCATGTTAGAATGATTGTGGATGATGTTTGTTGTGATAGAATGTGTAATTGAGTTGTTATGGATGCTTGGTTGATCATGTAAGAAGTATAGGTTTTGATGATCATACATGATGATGGGTTATGGTTAGTGATTAGGAGATCATGTTTGGGATTGGAATTGATGGTCACTGTGTATGTTTGTTGGAATGAACTAAATGAATGAATGTGATTATGATTGTCATACACGTGTGCGAATCTAAGGCCCCTACTTAGTAGGATTGGCAGGGTTTAGGATGTGAAGTCGTCAGTGGCTTAACATGGCATGTGGTGCATGATTAGTCTTCGCGTATGAATTATTTGTTGTGATGTATTTATATATATATTAAGCATGTTTATTGTTTTAGATTTGCATAAGTGTATGGTGATCTAATGTGGCATGGTGACTTAGGTAGAACTTAGGTTTATAATGTGCTAGGCATAGATAAATTGCATGATACTCTTGTATGTTAAGTTATCGTATATGATTAAGCTATATTTCAACTAATATGTCACCAACGGGTCAAACGGGTCAACTAGGTTAATATAAGATTATTGAGTTTCTATGTGTACACGTACTTATGTACTTGTGTGTTCTAGGTAACCTTTGATGGGTTGTCTTTGCATCTATCACGAGTCTTTTTATTCACTATCATTACACACCAGGTGAGTTCATGCCCCTTATTTTATAAACCTTCTTCTGGGGGAGGTAGCATACTCGTACTCAAACGCTATTTTATGATTATTATAAGTTGGGTATGTATTTAACATAGTGCTAAATACCACGGAAAGTCCTCACACTTTCGGATCGTTAATAACAGAAACTAGTGGGAAATCTTGGGTAGTACTACTGGGTCTGACGAGCCCCACCCGTGAGACTGGAGGTCAAGTGAGTGCAGTTTTGGCCTATACACAAATATTCGTCATGACCTGGTAAGTCGTGACGGGAGGCGACAAACGAAACACTGTCAGCTTCGATCGCGAAATCACTATTGTTAATACATGTGAATATAGACTAGCTATCTATTTCAATGCACTTCTTATGTTATACAATTGTTAATATTTATGATAAATGCAAACTCTTGAACTCACCAACCATTGTGTTGACATTTTAGTATGCTATTCTCAGGTCGATAACTTCGCTTGCCATTAGGAGCACTACACGTGTCCAGCATGCATTCTAAGACTATTTTTAAAGACATCTTTGTTGGTTTTTATTTATGAATGTTTAATCATTTGGGCTGGCGCGTGTTTTGCCATACTATGTATTTATATACTTTGGGTTTGCTTTACTTACAAAACGCTTCCGCATGGTTTTAAAGTTTGAACTTTTGTTGGTTTTATTTTAAATATGGCATATAGAGTCGTTCTGAGTAACTATTGACTGTGATCCTGGTTTGTTCACACGCCTCGTGGTAAAACTCCGCACGTGAATTTTGAGGGTGTGACATAACCTATCTCTTACCTCTCTAGCCATGGGTGGAACTTTGTTTTCCATTTGAGCCATTAAAGCTTGATTTTCTTCCAATACTTCCTTCTCATACATACTCCAGTCACAGGTTCCATCTTGAAGTATGATCAATCTAGTTTTTTTAGAGTTACTTGTTCCTGCTGATGTATTTGTGGCTGGTGGGGATGAGTTGGTAATTTGTGGTTGCTTAAAAGATCGTTGAGATGATGATGGTTGGTGAGACTGATGTTGCTGATGTTGTGTCAAATCAGGATTTGATTGTTGAATGCATTCTCTAGAAAAGTGTCCATAGAGATTGCACTTGAAGCATCTTACCTTTGACTTATCAACACCAATCTTTGATGATTTACTTGCAGCAGCCAAATTTTATTTCTCCTGAGATATTGTTTGGCTCTATAAGCAATCATTGCCATTTGCCATTGTAGATCCATCTCCTCCACTACATCTGGATGTAGTTCTTCCAAGTCTTGCTGGCAAATGTTGGCAATGAGCTTCTCAGATAAGCTTGAAAACTTGAACTGAAAGCTGCAAAACTGCTTTTTGTTCTTCAGAGTCCAGAATGACAGTGATGGGCTTTGTTTGGTTGTTATTTGATGAAGACGTTGCTGATGATGTATCTCTTCGATCATCAGTTCTTCCTTTATCTTTTCTTGACTTACTTTGAGAAGATTTCTTTGAAGGCTTTGATGCATAGAAACTTACTTCCTCTTCATCTTCACTCAAAGTACAAGAGTTATCACTATCCTTGTTGGAAATGAAGGCACTTCCAGCACTTTTTGTTTCTTTAAAGGGATAAGGTGAGACATGTGTTCTCACACTCTTGTTTCTTGATTTTTCATCCATTTCAATAGCCTCAACTTTAGCTACCAATGTATCTAAACCAGTTGCTTTGAGGTCAATGGTGTTCTTGAACATGGACACAGTTTGCTTCCAACTTTCTGGCAAAGTATGAAGCATCATCTTGTTTAATTTCTCATTTGTGTATTTCAACTCGAAGATATTCATCTCTGTTACAAGTTGCATAAATCTATGGAGTTGTTGAGGAATTGATTCACCCTCAATATGATGAAAGGATTCATATTGTGAATGAAGGGTGTCCTTCCTAATGCTTCTGATCTCATCAATCCCTTCACAGAGTGTATGAAGAATCTTCAGCAAGGAATTTGTTGTTTTGTAATTCTCACATCTTATCAATATTTCTTCAGGTAAAGCCATACTAAGTAAGTTGTATGCCTTAATATCAACTTTAACCTTCTTAATATCATCAGGTGACAGATCCTTTGTACTTATGGGTTGATTATTGTCATTATAATCCGGCCCAAGAGTGGGTGGAATATAAGCACCTTCAGTTATTGACACCCATAAGTCAGAATCTGTATAATTCACATGATTCCTGAACTTGATTTTCCAGGATTTAAAATCTGCTTTTGTTTCCAACTTTGGAGGTTGGTATGATGATCCACCAAAGTTACTCATGTTTTGATTTGTTGAATCAAAAATTTGTTAATGTATTTGTTCAAATAAATTTGAACAATTTATGAATGTCAATCAATAACGAAGATCTACTATTCAATTGATTTGAATATTGACCCAAGTTAATCAAGCAATGAAACAGTACTTGCTGAAGGACAATTCACTGTTTTAATCAATTCACACAAAAACGATTTGCTTAAACAATAGATCTAATCTGCAAAAACTGACAAATCTAGTGAAAAAAACAAACAATTAAACACTATTAACACTGATAAATCAATCGATCTAAATCAATGAGCACTTGGCTCTGATACCACCTGTGAACCCAAGGATCGCAATCAGGAATTATCGGTGTTAATAGGGAATCAAGTTAATGTATCAGTCTTCCGAAGGTATTTGTTCTTCCGAAGGTATTAAGTCTTTCGAAGGTATTTGTTCGTCCGAAGGTATTCAGTCTTCCGAAGGTATTTGTTCTTCCGAAGGTATTCATTCTTCCGAAGGTATTGTCTTCAGAAGGTGTTGCTCATCCACAGGAGTCTTCATTTGAACTCTTTGATTGACTTCACTTGAACTCCAGAGCTGATTCTTCATCCGCAGATGATCTTTGGATGTATGTTACTTATAAGAAACATATCTACGGAAGAACAAAATGCTCATGCGTAGATGTTTCTTACACTTTGTCAATTTCAGTAATTGACCAAGAATAATGTTTGTACCTGCAACCATACACAGATCAACACACATATGGGTTAACCTATATACATGCATACATCAAAATAATGAATTACAATCATTCATTACAAGTATGATTAAAGTTCTAAGCCTATAGAAAATGATCTAGATCTATTGTTCCTAGATCTAACAATGTTGATTTTAATGTTGATACTGATGTTGATTGCTTGACTGAAAGCTTGTATTGGATTGTAAGGCCCCGTTGCTGGAACGCTTACAGGTGGATAATCATTGCACATCATACATAAAAATACATGAACTTTATTTAAACAAAGCAGCAGAATCATTTAACTAAAACCGTTTCATATATTAATATTCGTTTTTGCCAAATAATAAAACATCGTTAATCGTTACAAAATATAGTTTGATTGCATTACAACGTAAAAATATCATTATGATATAAAATGGGTGCCATCCAAAACTAGCCAAGTAGCTTCACCCCGTGCCATCCTCAGCAACCATTACTTGCCAACTGGAAAATACATAAAAGTCAGTGTTGCTGAGTGAGTTCTAGTTTTATAAAATATATTATACTTTACTTTCGTTCAAACCTTTCATTTACTTTCACCCGTGATCACACATCATACGTACACATAAATAATCTTTATTATCTTTCATCATCATTCATCATCGTATGACATTTGTTATCATTTAATCATTCTCTTTCAAATCGTACATTCCGTACATTCATCATTGTCTTTTACTTTTCATTCCGTACCAATGCCATGTGCTATACCCCGAACATTGTGCACAAAGCTGGTTACTGGGCCTGAGGTCTATAAATAGACCCCGAACATTATGCATGAAGCTGACTCCAGTACGTGGGGCAAGCGATAAGGGTCCCATACGTTTGGTCAATACAAAAATTAGACCCCCGTGTGCATCCTTCCCGGGTAAGCTAAACCGCACACAGTTGAGCTAATACCCGTCATTGAGTGTGAACCTCCTTACATTTGCTTCCAAGACTTTTCATTCATTCTTTATGCTCCACATTCATTATCTTAAATCTTTCACTTCGTTAAGATAATACTTTACGTTTATTAACATAATCACACCACGTAAAGCCACATAATAATATGTAATAAAGAACATAAAGAAACAGAACATAAACATACATAAAAACATCACACATCATCATATAACATCATACATCATCCCCGGAAACATTCCTAGTCATAGCCGAAAAACCCCTTTCTTTCCAAATTTTCGAAATAATTTCTAAGTATTTAGGCGCATGGGTACTATACAGGCGCATGGGCCTGACTTAGGCACATGGGCACTTTGGGCGTATGGGCAGTTGGGCGCATGGGAACACTTAGGCATTTTGGGCATAATCCTAGGCGCATGGGTATTGTTTGGGCACATGAACTTCAGGCACATGGGGACTTAGGTGCATGGATACTGTTTGGGTGCATGAACTTCAGGCGTATGGGGACTTAAGCGCATGGCCAACTACCTTCTAACTAACATCATATTAAGTCCCCAAATCATCATAGCAACATGTTTCAAGCCTGGTTTATAACATACTAAGCATCATAAACAAGCCTAAACCATGAGTATAACCAAAAATCATTCCCCAAATCATACACCCTCCCAAACAAGCACACACATACATACGGGTAAACACCCATATTTAATAAAAACATTACAACATGCATTTCTAGCCCCAAAACAAGTTAAAACATTTAAAAACGGGGATCTAGAACTCACCTCTTGCAACTTTCGAGTAGACTTAATTCAAACCCGAATGCACTATGAGTTCAAACACCTAAAACCATCAAAAACACAAAACCGAACACACAAAAACACATAAGCACATACCCGAAAGCTGAAAATCAGCCAAGAACACTCCAATCCCCGAAAAACTAACCTCAAGTCTGCACTTCTTTTCTTTTTCTCTCTAAAACCCGAAATTCAGCTTCTTTCTCTCTCTATAAAATCGGTAGAAAAGGTGATGTGCAAGGGGTGGGCGGCCATGCCACCTATTGTACAAAATATTATAATATTTTGTCCTTTGTACACTTTTAACCCCTCAACTTGGGTTTTCTTGCTTTTCTTTCTTTTATTCTCTTTTCTTTAAAAATTCCGGGTGTTACAAGTCCACCCCCCTTATATAGGTTTCGTCCCCAAAACCTGTTGCTCCTCGAACAGCCGTGGGTAATGTTGTCTCATCTCTTCCTCAGTCTCCCACGTAACTCTGATCCCTTTCTATGCTCACTGTACTCGAATCAAAGGAACCACTTTATTCCGTAATGTCCTCTCCTTTCGATCAATAATCGCCACCGGTTGTTCCACACAATTCAACCGTTCATCCACCTCGATATCCTCAAGTGGCACCACCATATCTTCGTCGACTAAACACTTCCGCAGATAAGATACATGGAATGTCGGATGAATCGCACTTAACTCATCGGGGAACTCCAACCTATAAGCCACCTCTCCTACACGAGCAATGATTCGGAAAGGCCCTATGTACCTCAGGATTAACTTGCCCCGCTTTCCAAACCGAATGATGCCCTTCCAAGGTGAAACTTTCAGCATGAGTCTATCGCCCACCTTGAACTCAATCGGTCTACGTCTCTTGTCGGCATACAAATTTTTCCTATCTTTTGCTGCCTTCATAAAGGCCTTCATCTTCACCAATTTCTCAGTCATAGCCTCAATCTCTTTGACGCTCCCTAACTCCTTCTGACCAATGTCACCCCAACATACAAGCGTCCTACAACTCCTATCGTATAGCATCTCATAGGGTGGCATACCAATGCTGGCATGATAACTATTGTTATACGAGAATTCAGCTAACGGTAAGTGTTCGTCCAAAACTTCCTCCAAAATCAATGACGCATGCTCGGAGCATATCCTCAAGCATCTGAATGGTTCTCTCCGACTGACCATCTATTTGATGATGGTAAGCCGTACTGATGTGTAACCTCGTCGCCATTGCATCGTGAAATCTCATCCAGAACTTGGATGTAAACCGGGTGTCACGGTCAGACACAATAGACACTAGTACGACATGACGAGTTACAATTTCCTTGATGAACAGATCCACTAAAGTGGGCACTCTTTGTCAGATTGTCAACTATCACCCATATGGCATCGTACCCTTTGCGGTACGTGGTAGCTTCGTAATGCAGTCCATGGTGATATGTTCCTACTTCCACTTGGGTATATCCAAAGTTTGGATCTCCCCATATGGCTTCTGATGCTTCACTTGCAAGCAAGTAAGGCACTTACTCACGTACTCCGTTACGTCGCACTTCATACCCGGCCACCAATAGTCTTTCTTCATATCCTCATACATCTTTCTAGCATGGGGATGAATGGAGTATCGAGTCTTATGAGCCTTATCCATGATTTTTCCACGTAGATGCCCGTAACGAGGAATCCACATCCGCCTAGATCGGGTTTTAACACCGAGAGTGTTTTCTCCCAACTTTGTGACTAGACCTCTCATCCTTTTGAAGTTAAGGCGATCTTCCTTCAACGCCTCATCTTGGAATTATTTGACCTGCTTCATCACATCGGAGGTCATAACCAATTGATAAACTTTCACCCGGATTGGTTCGGGTCTCTCCTTTCGGCTAAGGGCATCCGCCACTACGTTGGCCTTGCCCGGATGGTAATGGATCTCACAATCATAGTCATTTATAAGTTCCAACCATCTCATTTGCCTCATGTTTAGGTCCTTCTGCTCGAAGAAGTACTTCAAGCTCTTGTGGTCAGTGAAGATAGTGCACTTCGTCGCGTACAAGTAGTGCCTCCAAATCTCTAGTGCAAAGACCACAGCCGCTAGTTCCAAGTCATGAGTAGGGTAATTAACCTCATGAACCTTCAACTGTCGGGATGCATAGGCTATAACTTTCCCACGTTACATCAACACACAACCCAAACCAGAATAAGAAGCATCCGAATAGACTACCAAGTCTTCGCTTCCTTCGGGTAATGACAAGACTGGAGCTTGTGTCAACCTCGTCTTTAGCTCTTCAAAAGCATTCTCTTGATCTTGACCCCATACAAACTTCACATCCTTACGGGTCAGCTTGGTCAACGGAGAAGCTATCTTGGAGAAATCTTGAATGAATCTTCTATAATAGCCCGCAAACCCCAAGAAACTATGAATCTCGGATGGCGTCTTTGGAGACTTCCATTGCATCACTGCTTCTACTTTAGCCGGGTCAACCATAATCCCTTCTGGATTCACCACGTGACCCAGAAACTGAACTTCGCGCAACCTAAACGCACACTTGGAGAACTTGGCATAAAGTTTCTCCCTTCTTAGCGTCCCTAACACTTCCCAAATGTGACATGCGTGCTCCTCCTTGCTCCTTGAATAAATCAGGATATCATTAGTGAACACAATCACTGATTTATCCAACATCAGGTGACACACTCGATTCATCAAATACATAAAAGCAGCTGGCGCGTTGGTTAAACCAAAAGACATCACAAGGAACTCGTAGTGTAAGTAACGCATACGAATAGTTGTTTTAGGAATATCCTGCTCCTTCACCTTCAGTTGATGATAGCTAGATCGGAGATCTATTCTTGAAAACCAAATGGGACCTTGGAGCTGATCAAAAAAGTCATCAATCCTTGGTAATGGGTACCGGTTCTTCACCGTTAACTTGTTTAACTCACAATAGTCAATGCACGTCCTCATACTTCCGTCCTTCTTCTTCACAAATAAGACCGGAGCACCCCAAGGAGAGATACTCGGTCGGATGAACGCTTTATCCAACAATTCTTGCAATTGAACCATCACTTCCTTCATCTCAGTTGGGGCTAATCGATACGGTGCCTTAGCAACTAGTTGGGCAACAGGTATCAGATTGATTTGAAACTCGATCATGCGATCCGGTGGCACACCTGGTAAATCTTCTGGGAACACGTCCTGGAAATCACAAACAACTGGTACATCGGAAAATTGTGGTACTGACGTGTCCACATCTTTCACATAAGCCAGGTAAGCGCTACATCCACGCCTCATGCAGTTCCCCGCCACCGCCATCGAAATCACCTTCGGAATCGTAGTGACTCGATCACCGTAAATCATCATTGAACTCCCGTCTAGCACTGTCAGTCGGATTATCTAAGGTCATCACAAACAGTCTAGCAGGAAACTTATGACCTTCTAGTTCTATGTCATAACCTTCAATCAGGTCAGAAATCCTGGTAGACTTACCTATGGCAGTTTCTACATCGAAGGGTTCATCAATGCTTCTACTTCTAACACACAAATTAGCAGTAAAGGCAGCAAATATGAAACTCTTACTAGCACTAGAATGAAATAACACAAAAGCAAGAGTTTGGTTTACTAGAAACATACCTGACATAACATCATGGTCCGTCCTAGCCTCCTCCCGGGTCATCGTGAAGGCTCTAGCGCTCGCCTTCTGCCCTTCAGTTCCATCCGTCTTCTTCGCTCCGGAACTCTCAGCCCATGACTTCTTGCAGTCCCTGATCATGTGACCCTCTCCGCCACAGTAAAACATCTAGCCACCCGACACTCTCTCGCCATATGACTGGGCTTCCCACATTTGAAGGAGACGTTCAATCCCTACCTACACTCTCCAGTATGCTCCCTCCCTCACTTGCCACACCTCTTCATCCCTGCACCGGATGTGGCGACACTCCGATCATCCACCCGTGCACTCTTGTTGTTTGGGGGGACACCACCACATCTAAACCGCTTCCCAATCCAGTTCTTGTCACTGCCACCTCTCTTGCTAACCTCAACCCACTGCCACCACTCGTTCATCATACAACCTTCCCGCCTGGTCAACCACCAACCTAAAAGTACTTGGTCAGGCGGCGATCATGTGCCTGCGAATATCTGTCGGCAAGCTTTGGATATACCTCTTCATCTTTCGTGACACAGGTGTCACTTGTTTCGGCACCAGCTGCGCCATTTCATTGAACTTGGTAGTATACTGCAGGTGTGTCATGGTTCCCGCCTCTAGCTGCAGGAACTCCCTCTCAACCTTATCAAGTTCCCTGTGAGGATAGAACTCATCAATCACAAACTTTTTCAGCTCACTCCACCTTATCCTTCCAATCGCTCTAATACCCTCGGCCTAGACAATATTGTCCCATCAACACAAGGCCGAATCCATGAATGAGTTTATAGCAAACTTCACCTTTTGGTCCTCTCTGCACTCGCTGATATCTAGCACTGTCTCCATCTCTCTCACCCATCGGTGAGTAGCAGCAACACTACAATTGCCATCAAAAGTCGGGGGCTTGCATCTCTAGAATGACCTATAATTACAGCCCCATGTTGTTTTTGGCACATCTTCTTCCTCCTCCCCATCACTGGAAACAATCGTTTTAGTCTCCGGTTGCTCCCTTTCTCCCCTCTCAGAGGTCTTCTTTTTCTCCCTCCTTTCATCCTCCTGTACAGCTCTAATCACTTTGGTCACCACAAACGGCAGAATCGTCTGCACGACCTGGTGAAACTCCTCGACAATAGCCTCCTTCACTGAATCCCTTAGATTGGTACTGTCATCCCCACCTTTCGGATGATAGGTCTCGGGCTCTTCAGGTGCCCTTTCAGCAGCCTTAGTCCTGCCTCTTGTGGCACGCGTTCCAGCACCACGTCCAGCACGACCTCCACCTCGAGAAGCCTTTGAAGTCTACCTCCAGCCATCCTCTAAACACACTATATGATCCAAACACCAACACAGTCATTCAAGGTAATAGCTTAGTTTATGTCAAGTATAGTAAGTCCCTAATTACAGTGGCCAGTTGTGATTAGCCACTTACTTTACTCTTCATACCCCAAGCATTTCCTATCCTGACTACATCAGTATCTAAATCTACTAAAGGCTCAAAAAGTCATATAACATGCGCACATAACACCGGTTAACATTAAGGAAAAAGAATACCTAAGGGCACGTAGCTACTTGGGCTGGCATCCTCCATTTCGTCCCATTCTCAGTTTAAGTTTAGGTTTTTGAAAATATGTTACCCAATTCTCTTAAACTTTGGCTCTGATGCCAACTTGTAAGGCCCCGTTCCCGGAACGCTTACAGTCGGATAATCATTGCACATCATACTTAAAAATACACGAACTTTATTTAAACAATGCAGTGGAATCATTTAATTAAAACCATTTCATATATCAATAATTGCTTTTGCCAAATAATACAACGTCGTTATTCATTACAAAATATAATTTTATTGCATTACAATGCAAAAACATTATTATGATATAAAATGGATGTCATCCAAAACTAGCCAAGTAGCTTCACCTCGTGCCATCCTCAACAACCATTACCTGCCAACTAGAAAATGCATAAAAGTCAGCGTTGCCGAGTGAGTTCTAGTTTTAAAATATATATATTATAATTTACTTTCATTCAAAACCTTTCATTTACTTTCACCCGTGATCACACATCATACGTACACATACATAATTTGTATTATCTTTCATCATCATTCATCATCGTACGTCATTCTTATCATTCATTCATTCTCTTTCATATCGTACATTCTGTCGTCCATCATAATCTTTAACTTTTCATTCCGGACAAATGCCATGTGCTATACCCAGAACTTGTGCACGAAGCTGGTTACTGGGCCTGAGGTCTATAAATAGACCCCGAACATTATGCACGAAGCAAACTCTAGTACCTGGGGCAAGAGACAAGGGTTCCATACGTTTGGTCAATCACAAGGATTAGACCTCGTGTGCATCCTTCCGGGTTAGCTAAACCGCACACAGTTGAGCTAACACCCTTCATTGAGTGTGAACCTCCTTACATTTGCTTGCAAGACTTTTCATTCATTCTTTATGTTCCACATTCATTATCTTAAATCTTTCACTTCATTAAGATAATACTTTACGTTTATTAACATAATCACACCACGTAAAGCCACGTAATAATACGTAATAGGAAACATAAAGAAACAGATTATAAACATACATAACAACATCACACATCATCATATAACATCATACATCATCCCCGAGAACATCCCTAGTCATAGACTAAAAACCCCTTTCTTTCCAAATTTTTGAAAAAACTTCTAAGTCTTTAGGCGCATGGGAACTATGCAGGCGCAAGGCCACTATGCGCGCGCATGGCCTCTCAGGCGCATGGGAACACTTAGGCGCTTGGGCAGGTTTTGGGCGCATGAGCACTATACGAGTGCAGGGCCTAACACTTAGTTGTTTGGGCAACATTATAGGCGCATGGGTACTATGTAGGCGCATGGGCCTGACTTAGGCGCATGGGCACTTTGGGCATATGGGTAGTTGGGCGCATGGGAACACTTAGGAATTTTGGGCATAATCCTAAGCGCATGGGTAATGTTTGGGCGCATGAACTTCAGGCGCATGGGGACTTAGGCGCATGGGTGTTTGGGCGCATGAACTTTAGGCGCATGGGGACTTAGGCTCATGGCCAACTACCTTCTAACTAATATCATATTCAGTCCCCAAATCATCATACAAACATGTTTCAAGCCTCGTTTCTAACATACTAAGTATTTAATAAAAACGTTTCAAGCCTCGTTTCTAACAAAAATCATTCCCCAGATCATACACCCTCCAAAACAAGCACACACATACATACGGGTAAACACCCACATTTAATAAAAGCGTTACAACATGCATTTCCAGCCCCAAAACAAGTTAAAACATTTGAAAACGGCGATCTAGAACACACCTCTTGCAACATTCGAGTAGACTTCTTCAAACCCGAATGCACTATGAGTTCAAACACCTAAACCCACTAAAAACACAAAACCGAACACACAAAAACACATAAGCACATACTCCAAAGCTGAAAATTAGCCAAGAACACTCAAAACCCCGAAAACTAACCTCAAATCTGCATAAAGAAAGGCTAGACAATCAAGTTTCCACTTAAAGAGAAACTTTAACTAATAGCATCATGTAGCACATTAAGAGGCCCTCCTATAACAGGTAGCATTATGTAGCATGCAATAGATAGACTTACAAGGTCATGAAGATTTTTCATGTAGGGTTTCTACATTATCTATAGTCTAGGTTACCATTTCTAATAACCTAAATTCCTATAGTTATGGGCTCTGATATCAATCTGTCACACCCCAACCTTTACGGCGGAAACGTTGAGATGTGAGGGTTAAGATTGTTCAAAGCCACATAACACTACCATTAAGTGTAAATATAACTAAGCATAAGTTTTAATGAAACATTACAACCAAAGTCTCAAGCAAACATTCAAAGCATAACATAAAGTTCACCATCTCAAATTAAAAATAAGTCTTTTTATTTCTAGGTTCAATCCTAGATGTGTCCAAACTTTAAAATCAACCATTAGGCTTGGGTGTTCCCTGAAACATATTAAAAATAAAGTCAACAATTGAATGTTGGTGAGTTTCCATGGGTTATTGTTAGATCTATGAACAATAGATCTAGATCATTTTGTATAGGCTTAGAACTTAAATCAATACTTGTAATGAATGATTGTAATTCATTATTTTGATGTATGCATTGTGTATATAGGTTAACCCTTGTGTGTTGATCTTTGTATGTTTGCAGGTACAAACATTATTCTTGGTCAATTACTGAAATTGACCAAGTGTAAGAAACATCTACGGATCATGAATACGGATCAATCATCATACATCAGACTCACGTAAGTGAAGTCGATCATAGTGCTTGCAAGACTTTTTATCATCAAATGGGCCCGGGGTAACATTCGTTAAGTTCCACTTCTCATTATTATTATCTTCCACTTTAATATATAATACTTAACTTAATAAGTTCACAACATACCAAGTACAATTCATCATAAAAACATAACCGATCCTCCGTGGGAAAGCGGGGGTTCGGGGGCGGCAGCCCCTGACAGCAGGGTCCTAGGGGCAGCAGCCCCTAGTGGGGTCCAAGGGGCAACGCCCCTGGCTGGGGCCGGGCTGACCTGGTGAGCGCGAAAAATTTTTATATTTAAACATTTATATAGCACATTTACTTATAGAAAAATCGTTCTTCCTGTTAAAACCTCTTAAAATCTTGGTCATTTAAAACGTATATTTAGTATGCATAATAGCCCTAAAACATGGAAAAACTTATAAATAGGGGATCTAGAACTCACCTGGATACCACGAATAACTTCTAGTCTAGGCTTTCTAGGCTAGGACCACACTACACAGCCTGCAGACAAGTTAACACTTAGAGGGGTTAATTTCTGCCTAAATTCGCTGCTAATTTCGCTGCTAGAAAAGCAGTTTCGCTGCTAGTTTCGCCAGCAGTTTCGCTGCTAGTTTCGCTGGCAGTTTCGCTGGCATCTTTGCTTCTAGTTTTGCTGCCAGTTTCGCCTAACTTTCGTTGGAAAACCATGTCTGCGAAACTACCTGCGAAACTATAGTTTCGCAAGAAGATCCATAGTTTCGCTGGACGAATACCTAATTTCGCTGGATGAACACCCAGTTTCGCAGAACGGGCAGAAAATTACGAACCATCCCATTTTTGACCCAAAACTTCAATCTTTTACACCCAAAACCTTGGTTTATCACCCAATAAGCTCTATCTAAGCTTCTTACATGTTTTCTTACACAAAAACATGAGTTTTGGGCGAATCTTTGCCACTTTTTAAAAAAACCCAAACCCTAGAATCCGGGTTTACATCAAAAGCAACGATTAAATGATGTTTCTTACCTGGATTCTTGGTGTTTTCTTGTTGTTTCGATGCCCAAGAACATCGATCTTCAATCCCGAGATCAACCGAGCCTTGAATCTTCAATTCTCTCTTTTTTCTCTCTCTACTCTCTCTCTCTCTAGAACTAGAGTGTTGAGTTGCAAATGAGAGCTGCTCAAGCTGATCCTTTTATATATACCGGGCATTCTCGGGACCTTAAACTCTCTAAACACATATCCCGAAGAGTTAACTCGGTCTATAACCCATATCCATCTTATTTCCATTAAACGATCTCGTCTAAGCCCATTATTATTATTTGGCTCGCTTATACATTATCCGGGGCGTTACAAGTCCACCCCCCTTATTTAGGTTTCGTCCTCGAAACCTGCTAGTCGTTGAATAGTTGAGGGTAATGCTGCCTCATCTCCTCCTTAAATTCACAAGTGAACTTTGATCCCTTCCTGTGCTTCCACTATACACGTACCAAGGGAACCACCTTAGTCCTTACCTCTTCCCTTTGCGATCGATGATCGCCACTGGTTGCTCCACATAATTGAGCTGTTCATCCACTTCAATATCCTCCAGTGGCACCACCATATCCTCCTCGGCTAAGCACTTTCTTAAGTGAGATACATGAAATGTCGGATGAATTCCACTTAACTCACTGGGCAATTCCAACCTATAACTCTGTCACCCACCTGGAACTTGCCCCGCTTCCTAAACCGAATGATTCCCTTCCAAGGTGAGACTTTCAACATAACTCTGTCACCCACCTGGAACTCAATCGGTCTACGTCATTTATCAGCGTACGACTTTTGCTTATCTTTAGCTGCCTTCATAAAGGCTTTGATCCTTTCTAGCTTTTCAGTCGTAGCCTCGACCACCTCGACGCTCCCTAACTCTTTATGGCTAATGTCACCCCAACAAGCGGGCGTTCTACATCTCCTACCGTATAGCATCTTATAAAGAGGCATGCCAATGCTGGCATGGTAGCTATTGTTATATGAGAACTCGGCTAACAGTACATGGTCATCCTAACTTCCTCCAAAATCAATAACACATGCCCGAAGCATATCTTCTAGCGTCTGAACGGTCCTTTCTGCCTGACCATCGGTCTGGGGATTGTAAACCGTGCTGGTATGTAACGTCGTCCCCATAGTATCGTGGAACTTCTTCCAAAACATAGATGTAAACCAGGTGTCACGATCAGACAAAATAGACACCAGCACACCATGATGAGTCACACTCTCCTTGATGAATAGATCCGCCAACCTCTCAGATGAATACGTCTCGCAGATCGGTAAGAAGTCAGCACTCTTCGTCAGACGACCAACTATCACCCATATAGCATCGTACCCTCGCGTGGTGCGCGGTAGCTTCGTAATAAAGTTCATGGTGATATGCTCCCACTTTCACTCAGGTATATCCAGAGGTTGGATCTTCTCGTATGGCTTTTGATGCTCCGCCTCCGCTTGCAAGCAAGTAAGGCACTTACTCACGTACTCCATTACGTCACGCTTCATACCCGGCCACCAATAATCCTTCTTCATGTCTTGATACGTCTTCATAGCAATGGGATGAATGGAGTATCAAGTCTTAGGAACTTCATCCATAATCTTCCCACATAAATCCTCGTAATGAGGATTCCATTGAAGGATTTGATCTGCCCAAGATACATACTAAATTGATGTGGCTAGTGTGATATGATCCAAGTCGGGTCATACCCAATAACAAGCAAAACAAACACCGATAAATATTTATTCGTTGATAAGATCAAACAAATAAATATTAGCACCAACATAGAAACCGGGTTTTCTAAAACATTGCTTTTGATAATGAACAACATTATATGGATAATTGTACATGAGAAATTACTTGTTTCTATTATTTAAGTTGGTTAAATAATATTAAACAAAAGTGTATTAATTTTATAAGATAAAAGGGTTTTTAATCTTATAAAATAGATAGAGTGCAAGAGTGATAATTTTTTGATAAAAATTCAAATGAGAGGGACCCCAAAGGTCCATACTTCGGCCGCCCTTGGGGCTTGCTAGCCTTGGATTAATCACCTTGGTCCTTGCAAATTATTCATTGCAACATTCTTCCAAGAATACACCTTCTCTCACACACACATAGCAAAAGCATTTTCTCTCTAATCTCTCTCTCTAAATTCGGATTTTAGAGCTGAATTAGAAGCAATTTTCAGCTTCAAACAAGTGTTGTTTTGGCTGGAAAAATCGATCCTCAAGAGTGTCTTTGAGGTTGGTGTTGCAAGACCTAGCAAGTGGGTGTTTGGAGGAAGCTTGGGGTATCATCTCTTGAGGATTTCTACTTTGAAGTCTTGACATTCAACATCATCTCCTAGCCTCCATTCCACGTTTCTAAAGGTAGTATATATATGGTTGATATGTATGTTGTGATAGTGTGCTATTCCATATAATAAGATCCTTGTTTTGGGTTTTGCTTTAACATATGTATATGATACATAAACTCTTATTTGAACTGAAAATCCGCTGCGTTTTACATGTTAAATGGTTAATATGTCTTTGATTAACATCTACAAAACCCTACAATGGCATCTAGAGCCGGATTATATGGATACATGCTTCCAACATGAAATTTTCGGGTCCTTTTTCTCTAAAAAGTGGGCTGGAAATTTCTTTACATGGAAGTCCCTTTGTTTTCAAGATGTTACTTTATATGCATGTAAAGATCTTGAAAAATATAGATCATATGATGGTTTGTTTGTTTGGACATAAACCCACATGTTCTTGGTTTGTGTTGGCCAAAAACTTGGGTTAAAAGGGGCTGCCATATTATAGATTTTGGACTTGTTTGGATGTGTTCTAAGTGCACAAAGCCTAGCCATGACCTTGTGATTGATTATTTGTGGTTGTGTTTCATTTGGATGTAATAAAGCATATGTAATTTATTTATTTCATTTGGTATGTAATAAATAGATTAGCTTGTATCTTATTTTACTAGAAAAAATGTATTAGGACCTTTTCTATGTAATAAGCTTTTGGGGCTGTTTTGTAATACATAAAGGAAGCCTAAAGATGATGATGGAATCACAACACAAAAGGCATACTTGAAGCATTTGGATGCAAGTTCAAGTGGGAGTTCATCAACTCAACAATGTGTCATGTTTTACCTTTGGATTGACCCCTTAACACACTTGTTATGGCAAGCAAGTGTGTTCAAAATTATTGGCTTTGGTTGTGCACTTATTATATTATGTTTGGTTGATTGTTATGGTTATCTTGGTTGTGTTTGTTTTGGATTGAAAATTGACAAACTAGTTTAACAACTATGGCGCATCAAGCATAAAAATGGTTCTTTATAATCATTAAATGGATTAATAAAATGAGTTTATTAAGGGTTAATGATTTAATAAAAAAATGGGTTTTATTAAAAGGAACCTTAAAAATTGTTTTTCAAATAATACCATGCATTTGAATGCATACAAGTTGTATGGTATAAAAGGTTTTCTATAACTAAGTTTTAGAAACTTCAAGGTATAAGTTTTAGAAACTTCAAAACCCTTTTTTTTAAAAAAAAAAAACAAGTTTAACACCATCCTTTTGAACAACACTCAATTCACTTGTAACTTATTTATGGGATAAAGGTCACCTAACCATAAATGTAGAAACTTGAGAAGTTAAGGTGAAATTACTATATTTGTGGGATAAAGGTCACCTAACCACTTATATTAGTGATATCACACGTGTGTCTAACTAGGACGACTTGATTTGGAAATCATGCATTAGGATCACCGAAGCATGACGTACAAACGGTGTTGATGGGATTAACATGTCAAACTAAACATAAGATTTTAAAACGATCCCATAAAACTAGAGATTGTAATGGGTTACAATTGTCAAAATGTTGACTACCTTGTTAATTTAAAATAAAGGGATAAAGGTCACCTAACCGATATTTAAATGTAACGTTGGATTCTAGTTTTAATTATTAATTGTCTATGAGACATAAAAGGGTATTAATAATTAAAATTGCTTAAACATCGAAATACTAAATTTGAACTTTGTAATATTGTAGATGGCTAACAACAACAACGCTATCCCGACCGTCCATAACCTATCACTAAGAACGATCCTCGAAAAGGAACGTCTAAACCATGGGAACTTCATGGATTGGTATCGAAACTTGAGAATAGTCTCAAGCAAGAAAAGAAGTCCTATGTGTTAGACGATCCCATTCCCGATCAACCCGATGAGAGTGACGTTGAGGCCTTTGCCGAGTGGGTCAAGTACACCGAGGACTCCGTGCAAGTCTCATGTCTCATGCTAGCGAGTATGATTCCCGACTTGCAAAAGGACTTTGAAAACCACAATGCCTTTGACATGATCACCCAGTTGAAGGAAATGTTCCAACAACAATCAAGGGTGGAGCGCTTCGAAACGGTTCGAGCGCTCCATGCATGTCGGATGGACGAGACCCAATCGGTGTCATCCTACGTTCTTAAGATGAAGAGCCACATTGATCGCCTCGAAAGGCTTAACTGTCGTGTGTCCAACGAGTTGGCAACGGATTTGATCCTCAACTCTCTATCAAAGAAGTTTGATAGTTTTGTTATGAACTATAACATGAATGGTTGGGACAAGAGCATTGGTGAGCTTCATTCAATGCTAAAAACGGCCGAGGCGGGCATGGGTAGAAAGGTTCTGCCGGTCCTTACGATCAATGAAGGAGGTAGTAGGAAGAGGCACCTCCCCAACCCTAAGGCAAGCGTTGCCAAAGGGAAGGGGCACGTCAAGGGAAAGGGAAAGGCAAAAATGGAACCCCCCAAACCAAAAGAAAAGAAGCAAAAGGTTGCTCAAGATGACCCTTGTTTTGAGTGTGGTGAGGTAGGCCATTGGAACGCAATTGTCCGGTCTATCTCAAAGCGTTGAGGTCGAAGAGGGACGGGCAAACCTCAGGTACAATCTTTATGATACATGTTGAGCTAAATGTAATTTCTTCTAACACATGGGTATTAGATACCGGATGTGGAACTCATATTTGCAATTTGTTACAGGGGTTCAAAAGAAGTAAGCATTATTCAAAAGGGGAAGTTAGTCTCTTCAGGGCAATGGTGCAAAGGTTCATGTGGAAGCCCAAGGAGACTATGTTTTGAAGCTTCCAAGTGGTTTGGAAGTTATTTTAAAGAATATTTTGTATGCTCCTAGTTTGACTAGGAACATCATTTCTGTTTCCCGATTAAGACAATATGATTATGATTTCAAATTTGTTGACAATGATATTCATGTTACTTTGAATCATGTGTTTATTTTAAGGCTATTCCTTGTAATGGTATTTATGAATTGGTTCATGATAACACAACATATGATAGCTCAATGTACCAAGCAACCACCAAAAGGCTCAAATTAGATTTGAATGATTCCTATCTTTGGCATTGTCGCCTTGGACACATAAATAAGAATCGTATGCATAAACTTCAAAAAGAACGGTCTTTTGAAAACCAATGAAAATGATTCATTCGATGTGTGCAAGTCTTGCTTACAAGGTAAAATGACAAAGGCCCCTTTTAGTGGGACTAATGAAAGGGCGAAAGATTTATTAGGGATCATACATTCGGATGTATGTGGACCTTTTAAACCAATGACTAGGAATGGTGAAAGATACTTCATTACCTTTACCGATGATTATAGTCGTTATGGGTATGTGTACTTGTTAAGACACAAACATGAATCTTTTGAAATGTTCAAAATATTCAAGAATGAAGTTGAAAATCAACTCAACAAAACGGTCAAGGTTCTTCGCACAGATAGAGGAGGTGAATACCTAAGTAGTGAATTTCAAGAGTATCTTAGAAGTTGTGGGATTGTCTCACAACTTACTCCACCTGGAACACCACAACATAATGGTGTGTCTGAGAGGAGGAATCGAACTCTATTGGATATGGTTCGATCTATGATGGCTAGAAGTACACTACCTCTGTCATTTTGGGGTTTCGCGTTGCTCTCCGCGGCCCGTATTTTAAATATGGCCCAACCAAGAAAGTGGAAAGGACACCTTTCGAAGTATGGCATGGAAGGGTTCCATCATTATCATATTTGAAAGTTTGGGGGTGTGAAGCTTATCCTAAGCAATACACTCAGAACAAACTGGAAGGGCGATCCACGAAGTGTATCTTCATCGGATATCCTAGAGATTGTATTGGATATTATTTCTATGATCCGACAGAGCAGAAAGTGTTTATTGCTCGAAAGGCAGAGTTCTTGGAAACTAAGTTTCTTTTGGAAGAAACTAGCGGAAGAACAGTGGAACTTGAAGAGGTCCATGATTCACAAGAAGATACACAATTGGTTAATACTAGCAATCAACATGAGGATGTTGAGAATGATCATATGGATGATCAAAATACACAAAACGTTCGCAGATCTGGTAGAATTAGTGTTCCTCCTGAGAGATATGGATTTTTCATGGATGGATGCTGTGACACCCCGTGTTTTCTGGTTAACACCAACCACTTCCGTTATCTAATCTCTCAATTAATTTATAATTAACCAAATTATTATTTTTAATGACTCTAAATTAGTTAACTCCAAACTAACTAAAGTTAACCAATTCAAAATGCCATTTACATTAATTGGAAGGACCATTTGTGACATTTTTGTAAAATAGTTGAGGCTATAAACCCACCCACGGTTCCCCTTCATTCATCCGATTTCACAAACCCTAAACCGCAAGAAACCTTCTGCCGTCATCCCTCTTCAACCTTCGATCGACCACAACTCGACAAGCCACTCACCGCCGGCAATTCTCCTCTCAACAACCATCATACATCCGGCAAACGTCGTCGCTCCGGTAGCCTACGACATCATCAAAGCTGTATCGCAGCGTGTTCGGTTAGATTTCTCATTTTTTTTCTTTGTTGTTAAGCTACGTTTTCGCGTTCGGGGTACCATGCTCGGGTTGGGTCAAGAGGGTGGCCTTAATGAGTCAACCGGGTGGCGTCGGGCTCGGTTGGGAGGCCACAGCCATTCCGTCAACAATAGCATGTGTGCGTGTATGTATATATTGATCACGTACGTGCGTGTGGCCCGGCAGTGCATGTATGGGTGTGGTTCTGCGATGTGTGAAGTTTGTATATATATGTATGTGCGCATGTACGTGTTTATCGGGTGTATCGTATATGTGTTCGAGTTGCACCGAGTGTATCGTGTTATGTGTGTGATCTAGTGTTCTTTTGGATGTTATTGCGGTTCCGCTGGTGCTTTGTATGCGGATGTTTATGGGGTCGGTTTGGGGCAGGCGGCTGCGGCCGTGTGTGCACGTTCGTTAGTATATATATATATTCATGTATGCCTCTATACTATTCGTATCTTTCTGCTCGTGTAAAGTGATAATGCTTGTGTGCGTTCATTGTTCATACGCATGGTCAATGTATATATATGTGTGTGTGTTCTGCGAACACACATGCATATGTGTGTGATCCGTGGGTATGGACATGCATATAGATGTATGTTTATTGCTAATGTGTATGCATGTATGTTCTTATGTATGTATATGTATGCGCATATGTGTGTGTATCCTTTGCAAGTGAAAATCTGCAGCATTTAATGTGTGTCTCTTGTATGTGAATGTGTGTGTTAATGCGTACGTGTGTGGTGATGGTGCATGTGTGTGTTAATGAGTGTGTGTGTGTTAATGAGTGTGTGTGTGTTAATGTGTGTGATCATGTGATTCTGCATGAGATGAATTTTAGTGTGTGGTTATGTATATGTGTGTAAGGGGTTTTGGTGGGTGTTGGTTGTAGTTTTATAAACATGTTTATATGTAGATGTATTATTTGGTTAGTGGTGCTAAGCCAAATTTTTCATAGGTGTGTAAATTTCTCTAAGTGGGTTGTAGTTAGGCATCATGCATTAATGAAAGTAGTTTCAGTGTTATTTATAAGTATGTTTTATTTATAAACATGTCATGTAATTAGAAGTGTATTTTTATACGTGATAAATGAGTTTACGCATTTAATGTGTGTTGGGTTTGACTGTGTTCGTGTCTGAATTGGTGGATTTTAATGACCTACCCCGTAACCGAGTCATGAAACGCGAAACCGTACCTTCTTTATATTTATAGTTAAAAATTAATATTAATATTATAAACTAATATTAATTCAGGTTATTCGGAAACCTAATTACCTGTTCTCTGCATTACTTTGTTGATCTGCATTTAAGGTGAGTTCTCAGCCCCACTTTACTTACTTTCTTTGGGGTGAAAGAAACGTGTGTTCTAAACGTATTTTCACCTGATCAGTATTACTTTAATATCACTTGTTTACTAGTGTGACACCATACTTAAGTCCTCACTTTCGAACCGTTCATATGTACTCTAGCGAGGTAATTCTGAGTAGATCTACTGGGTTTGACAAACCCCACCCGGGCTAGTCGCGCTAGCACAACGTTCGTCAAACGGGTGTTTAATTGACCTAATTCTGTTGCTGTGACCGGTGTTCACAGCCGAGGCATTCTTTACGTTGTCAGCGTCGGTTGCGAACTTCATACACTTAGTAACTTGTTGAGTAGACTAGCTATCTACTGATATTATCTTGATTACTGCTTCAGTTTACTGTTATGTTCAATTTATCAAAACCTGTGGACTCACCAACCTTGTGTTGACACTTTAGCATGTTTCTTTCAGGTTCTTAAGTGGGCACGGATAGGAACATCACGCATTGCATTCATCATCGTAGAGTCTAATGAACAATCTACATTTTTCTATAAACTTTATTTACTTGGTTTGCGCGTGTTTGCGCCGTTTAAATTATTGTTTATACGCTTCCGCATTTACTTTCATGTTTCGTATTTAATTCTGATTTTAAGAAACTTTATTTAATTTAGAAATTTTGTTTTGTAATTGTTGCGTCGTTTGGTGTAACTAATGGCTAAGATCCTGGTATGTCACGCGCCTAACGGTATTACCCCGTTTGTGGAAATTGAGGGTGTGACAGATTGGTATCAGAGCCGCTGGTTATAGCGAACTAAATTAAAAATTGCATCACATTTGCATTGCATTTAGACTATAGCCGATGCCTTAGTTACACGCATATAGACACGATTAGGTTATTCGTTGGCCTTGCTTGTTTGCTTTACCTGCTGGATTTCTTGACGTTGCTCACTTCCGTGAGCGGTTTCTTGCAGAATGGCATCATCTTCTTCAGCGCCATCATCATCTTCTCGAGGCAAGAGGCCCATATACTACGATCATATTCCTTCCTCTGAGAACTCCTGTGACTGGCCCTTACGTTACAATAATAACGAGAGACTTGATTACGACCCACCTCTTACTAGACCCGTGTACCCACCGGTTCATAGGTGGGAGTGCTACCCACAGTACATTACTGATCTCATTTTAGAGAAAAACGTGCCCCCACCTCTCGAAAACCGCCCACGCACTAGATCCACTGCTGGTAGGGACCCAAATGCCCCTACATTACCACCACTCCCTTGCCCTCCAGAGCAGGCCATAGCTGCTTTGACAGCCACGATACATATGCAGCGCATGCGCGTGGCCACACTCGAAAAGGAAAATGCAGAATTGAAGAAAAACTCGGCTAAGACCACGGAGAAACTCGAACGACTCGAGACTCGATTCGATAACTTCTTGGAATACCACAATGATCTAATAGATCGTTACAATGGACTGGTCGGGCGGGCCGAGAACACAGACCAGCGACTAGAAATTTTGGAATCCCAAGTCTTCGCTCAGAACGCAGTGCCTGAACCAGAAGCAGCACCTGAAGAAGAAGAAGAACCAGAAGAAGAGAAGAAGAAGAAGAAGAAGAAGAAGAAGAAGAAGAACCCGAGGAAGCACCGGAGGAAGAAGAACTCGAGGAAGCACCGGAGGAAGAAGACCCTGAGGAAGAGCCAGAAGAAGAACCCGAGGAGCAGCCTGATGACGAGGCGGAAAACAGCGACGGATCTGTTGACTCTCACTGACTTCCTCATTTATTCTTTCCTTTCATTTATTCTTTCCTTTCATTTATTCTGTTATTCCATTGGACTTATTTCATTTCACACCTAGATGGGAAGGGTTGTTTCCCATCTGATTAATACTTTTGGATTTTAGTATTTGATTTGATTAATTGTATGCGTACCTACAATTTATTTGATCAGAAATTATTATTTGAACTTATTAGTTGTGTGTGCTAAATTCTTTTAATTACTTGTACTTAAATGAAGTAGATATGTTTCATATTACTTATTTTTGTATGTTGTGATTGTTAAGAATGTCTGGAATTGGCCAAGGACGCGGACGTGGTCGTGGCACCATCAACATGACCCCAGCTGAACTGGCAGCCCTAATCAATCAGCATGTGGCTGATGCTCTCGCAAATCCTAATCTCAATCCGCACGCCACTCCAATCGGTAAGCAATACAAAATTTCCCCTGACGTTAACGTTCCGTCACCCTGGTTAAGTTGTAACATCTATTCAAAATTCTAAACGCCTGATCAAAACTTGTTGCAGGACAAGGGGTATGCACGTTTAAGACCTTCATGGATTGTAAACCCAATCCATTCACTGGAGCAGAAGGAGCTGTGGGACTCCTACGCTGGTTCGAAAAGCTTGAGTCAGTGTTCGAGATGTGCAACTGCCCCGTGGCAAATCGGGTTAAGTACGCCACTGGCACCCTGAACGGTGCTGCGTTATCTTGGTGGAACGCTCAAGTCCAAATGTTGGGCGTTGAAATTGCAAACCAGACGACCTGGAATGACTTCAAAACCTTGATGAAAGAGGAGTACTGCCCTCGGAGTGAAGTGCAGAAATTAGAAACTGAGTTCTGGAACCTAAAGATGACAGGCTCCGAAATCGAGGCGTACACCACTCGATCTCACGAGCTTGCTACCCTATGCCCTAACATGGTCGACCCTCCTTCCCTAAGGATTGAGAGGTATTTGCACGGCCTGTCACCTGAAATTCAAGGCATGGTCACTGCTTCCAAACCAGACACCATACAGGAGGCAATCAGGTTGGCCCATAGACTGACTGACCAGGCAGTCATCCAGGGAAAACTACCTCCACGAGGTTCAACATTGACCCCTTCAGACAGTAACAACAAGAGGAAATGGGAATCTGGTTCCACCAACAAGCAGAACAACTCTCAATCGCAACCTCAACAGTCACGGAAGTTTGACAACTATCGCCCATCTCATCAATCATCCTCATCCTCATCTCAGCAGAGTGGTGGCTACTCTGGGACGTTACCTAAGTGTAACAGATGCAACTACCATCACAACGGGAACTGCAAAAAGAATACATGTGAGCGGTGTGGTACATTTGGCCATGCTGCTAGAGATTGCAGGGTGAATATGACATCTAGGCAGCCGGCCCAGAGGAATGAACAAAGAGGCTGCTATGAGTGTGGTCAGACCGGGCACATCAAGAGGTATTGCCCAAAACTGAGGAAGAACAATGGTGGCGGTAATGGTGCTGATAACCGCAATGGTAATGGCAGTGGAAACAATGATAAGAATGGAAATGGTGGAGCCAAGGGAAGAGCTTTCATCATTGGTTCAGGTGAGGCTCGTAATGATCCTTCTACTGTAACTGGTAAATTTCCTATCAATGGTTGCTTTGCTTCAGTACTATTTGATTCTGGTGCTGATAAGAGTTTCATTTCGCATAAGTTCAGTAAATTGCTAGATGATAATTCTGTAGCCCTAGATACCAATTATACAGTAGAAATAGCAGACGGTAAGATCATTGAATCTTCACGTATATACAGAGGTTGTAAGATTAGTCTATCTGGGCATGATTTCGAAATTGACTTATTGTCTATTACACTCGGTAGTTTTGATGTCGTTGTCGGCATGGATTGGTTGTCTAAGAACCAAGCTGAAATCATTTGTCGTGAGAAACTTGTTCGACTACTTTTGCCTGATGGAAGTATACTCACCGTAGAAGGCGACAGGAGTGGTGCAGTAGTTGGCATCATTTCATACATGAAAGCTCAGAAGTCTTTGAAGAAAGGACATTCGGCGATTTTAGCCCTAGTCACCGAAAAGACTACTGAGGAGAAACGACTGGAAGACATCCCTATAGTTAGAGACTTTCCGGAGGTGTTTCCCGAGGACCTACCTGGACTACCCCCACACAGGCAAGTAGAGTTTCAGATTGAATTAGCACCTGGAGCAGCTCCGATCGCTCGGGCGCCGTACCGTTTGGCACCGAATGAACTACAAGAGCTGTCTAAGCAATTGCAGGAATTGCTGGACAAGGGATTCATACGTCCCAGCTCTTCACCCTGGGGAGCTCCAGTGCTTTTCGTTAAGAAGAAAGATGGAACCTTCAGAATGTGTATTGACTACCGAGAGCTGAACAAGGTGACAATCAAGAATAGATATCCACTCCCGCGCATTGATGATCTGTTTGACCAATTGCAAGGATCAAGCTACTATTCCAAGATTGATCTGAGATCAGGTTATCATCAGCTACGAGTTCGAGAGGAAGACATCTCGAAGACGGCATTCAGAACTCGTTATGGGCACTATGAGTTTGCAGTAATGCCTTTTGGATTAACCAATGCCCCAGCAGTTTTCATGGACCTCATGAACTGTGTTTGCAAACCTTATTTGGATAAGTTTGTCATTGTCTTTATTGATGACATACTAATCTACTCTCAGAATAAGGAAGATCACGAGGAACATCTGAGGATCATTCTGGAATTGTTGAAGAATGAACAATTGTATGCAAAGTTCTCAAAATGCGACTTCTGGATGCGAGAAGTGCAGTTTCTTGGTCATGTGGTGAACGAAAAGGGTATACATGTAGATCCTTCAAAGATTGAAGCAATCAAGGATTGGCCGGCACCAAAAACGCCTACTGAGGTGCGACAATTCCTTGGCTTGGCAGGTTATTACAGACGATTTATCGAGGGATTCTCAACGTTAGCACAACCTTTAACTGCCGTAACTCACAAGGGAACCATCTACAAATGGGGCAACCAAGAGGAGTCAGCATTTCAGACACTTAAGGACAAGCTCTGCAGTGCACCGATCCTAGCCTTGCCAGAAGGAACAGATGATTTTGTTGTTTATTGTGACGCATCCATCCAGGGTTTGGGATGTGTGTTGATGCAACGCAGCAATGTCATTGCTTATGCGTCTAGACAACTTAAGGTACACGAGAAGAACTACACAACGCATGATCTGGAACTAGGAGCTGTAGTGTTTGCTTTAAAGATTTGGAGACACTACCTCTATGGAACTAAGTGCACGATCTATACAGACCACAAGAGCCTCCAGCACATATATGACCAAAAAGAGCTGAATATGCGGCAACGACGATGGCTAGAACTACTCAATGATTACGATTGTGCCATCAAGTATCACCCGGGTAAAGCCAATATGGTAGCCGACGCCCTCAGTCGAAAAGATACCCCTAAACCTCGTCGAGTACGTGCATTGCAAATGACCATTCACTCCGATCTGCCAGAGCAAATCAAGGCTGCCCAATCTGAAGCCTTGAAAGTTGAGAATCTAAAGGCGGAATCCATGCGAGGCATGGAGAAACAGCTAGAGGCCAAGACTGATGGAATTCGTTATTTCATGGAACGGATCTGGATACCACAATACGGGAATTTACGAGAACTGGTAATGGATGAAGCTCATAAGTCACGCTACTCAGTTCATCCGGGTTCAGATAAAATGTACCATGATCTGAAAGAGTGTTATTGGTGGCCTAACATGAAAGCTGAGATTGCCACCTATGTAAGCAAATGTTTAACTTGCTCCAAGGTTAAAGTGGAATATCAGAGGCCATCTGGTTTACTTCAACAACCGGAACTTCCAGTTTGGAAATGGGAGCAGATCTCGATGGACTTTGTCACAAAGTTGCCTAGGACTCCCAGCGGATGCGATACCATTTGGGTTATAGTAGATCGTTTAACAAAATCCGCTCACTTCCTAGCAATCCGAGAGACTGATCGGATGGATAAGTTAACACGGATTTATCTAAGAGAAATAGTTTCCCGGCATGGTGTACCAGTGTCTATCATATCTGATCGTGACGCTCGATTCACCTCTCACTTCTGGCAATCATTACAACGATCATTGGGAACGCGGCTGGATATGAGTACTGCGTATCATCCGCAAACCGATGGTCAAAGTGAGCGTACGATCCAGACATTAGAAGATATGTTACGTGCCTGCGTGATCGATTTTGGCAGTAATTGGGAAACTCACTTACCATTGGTTGAGTTCTCCTATAATAACAGTTATCACACCTCAATCAAGGCAGCTCCATTTGAGGCACTGTATGGACGTAAGTGCCGATCACCTATTTGTTGGGCAGAAGTTGGAGAAAGCCAACTTACAGGTCCTGAGCTTGTGCACGAGACGACTGAGAAGATCGTGCAGATACGTAACCGTATGGCGGCAGCACGTGATCGACAAAAGAGTTACGCCGACAAGCGTCGTAAACCATTGGAATTTCAGATTGGAGATAAAGTACTTCTAAAAGTCTCACCCTGGAAGGGAGTGATACGCTTTGGAAAGCGTGGCAAACTAAACCCAAGATACGTTGGACCGTTTGAGATTGTCAAACGGGTTGGTCCAGTAGCCTACCAGCTGAATTTACCAGAAGAGCTAAGTGGAATACATAACGTGTTTCACGTGTCTAATTTGAGGAAGTGTCTATCCGATGACTCACTCGTCGTCCCGCTAGAGGAACTGGAGATTGATGAACAGCTTCGTTTCATTGAGGAACCAGTTGAGATTATGGATCGAGAAGTCAAAACCCTAAAGCGTAGCAAGATTCCCATTGTGCGCGTTAGGTGGAATTCAAAGCGTGGACCGGAATTTACCTGGGAACGCGAGGATCAAATGAAGAAGAAATACCCACAACTGTTCAAAGATCAGGCATCTACTTCCCAAGGTATCCATTTTTTTTAAGATATCTTTCTTTCAATTTCGAGACGAAATTTCCTTCAACAAGGGGATGATGTCACAACTCTCGCGAAACCTTACGTTCTTTATTTTGGATTTATTTCAAAAATCTCAGAAAACCTATCATAAGAGAGCTTCTGACCTGACCTCCTATAATCACTGTTAAATCTGACGTTTTAGGTTAACCTGATGTTCTAATTTTCGGACCTGATGTTCTAATTTTCGGACCTGATGTTCTAATTTTCGGGACGAAAATTCCTTCAACAAGGGGATGATGTGACACCCCGTGTTTTCTGGTTAACACCAACCACTTCCGTTATCTAATCTCTCAATTAATTTATAATTAACCAAATTATTATTTTTAATGACTCTAAATTAGTTAACTCCAAACTAACTAAAGTTAACCAATTCAAAATGCCATTTACATTAATTGGAAGGACCATTTGTGACATTTTTGTAAAATAGTTGAGGCTATAAACCCACCCACGGTTCCCCTTCATTCATCCGATTTCACAAACCCTAAACCGCAAGAAACCTTCTGCCGTCATCCCTCTTCAACCTTCGATCGACCACAACTCGACAAGCCACTCACCGCCGGCAATTCTCCTCTCAACAACCATCATACATCCGGCAAACGTCGTCGCTCCGGTAGCCTACGACATCATCAAAGCTGTATCGCAGCGAGTTCGGTTAGATTTCTCATTTTTTTTTCTTTGTTGTTAAGCTACGTTTTCGCGTTCGGGGTACCATGCTCGGGTTGGGTCAAGAGGGTGGCCTTAATGAGTCAACCGGGTGGCGTCGGGCTCGGTTGGGAGGCCACAGCCAATTCCGTCAACAATAGCATGTGTGCGTGTATGTATATATTGATCACGTACGTGCGTGTGGCCCGGCAGTGCATGTATGGGTGTGGTTCTGCGATGTGTGAAGTTTGTATATATATGTATGTGCGCATGTACGTGTTTATCGGGTGTATCGTATATGTGTTCGAGTTGCACCGAGTGTATCGTGTTATGTGTGTGATCTAGTGTTCTTTTGGATGTTATTGCGGTTCCGCTGGTGTTTTGTATGCGGATGTTTATGTGGTCGGTTTGGGGCAGGCGGCTGCGGCCGTGTGTGCACGTTCGTTAGTATATATATATATTCATGTATGCCTCTATACTATTCGTATCTTTCTGCTCGTGTAAAGTGATAATGCTTGTGTGCGTTCATTGTTCATACGCATGGTCAATGTATATATATGTGTGTGTGTGTTCTGCGAACACACATGCATATGTGTGTGATCCGTGGGTATGGACATGCATATAGATGTATGTTTATTGCTAATGTGTATGCATGTATGTTCTTATGTATGTATATGTATGCGCATATGTGTGTGTATCCTTTGCAAGTGAAAATCTGCAGCATTTAATGTGTGTCTCTTGTATGTGAATGTGTGTGTTAATGCGTACGTGTGTGGTGATGGTGCATGTGTGTGTTAATGAGTGTGTGTGTGTTAATGAGTGTGTGTGTGTTAATGTGTGTGATCATGTGATTCTGCATGAGATGAATTTTTAGTGTGTGGTTATGTATATGTGTGTAAGGGGTTTTGGTGGGTGTTGGTTGTAGTTTTATAAACATGTTTATATGTAGATGTATTATTTGGTTAGTGGTGCTAAGCCAAATTTTTCATAGGTGTGTAAATTTCTCTAAGTGGGTTGTAGTTAGGCATCATGCATTAATGAAAGTAGTTTCAGTGTTATTTATAAGTATGTTTTATTTATAAACATGTCATGTAATTAGAAGTGTATTTTTATACGTGATAAATGAGTTTACGCATTTAATGTGTGTTGGGTTTGACTGTGTTCGTGTCTGAATTGGTGGATTTTAATGACCTACCCCATAACCGAGTCATGAAACGCGAAACCGTACCTTCTTTATATTTATAGTTAAAAATTAATATTAATATTATAAACTAATATTAATTCAGGTTATTCGGAAACCTAATTACCTGTTCTCTGCATTACTTTGTTGATCTGCATTTAAGGTGAGTTCTCAGCCCCACTTTACTTACTTTCTTTGGGGTGGAAGAAACGTGTGTTCTAAACGTATTTTCACCTGATCAGTATTACTTTAATATCACTTGTTTACTAGTGTGACACCATACTTAAGTCCTCACTTTCGAACCGTTAATATATGTACTCTAGCGAGGTAATTCTGAGTAGATCTACTGGGTTTGACAAACCCCACCCGGGCTAGTCGCGCTAGCACAACGTTCGTCAAACGGGTGTTTAATTGACCTAATTCTGTTGCTGTGACCGGTGTTCACAGCCGAGGCATTCTTTACGTTGTCAGCGTCGGTTGCGAACTTCATACACTTAGTAACTTGTTGAGTAGACTAGCTATCTACTGATATTATCTTGATTACTGCTTCAGTTTACTGTTATGTTCAATTTATCAAAACCTGTGGACTCACCAACCTTGTGTTGACACTTTAGCATGTTTCTTTCAGGTTCTTAGATGTGCACGGATAGGAACATCACGCATTGCATTCATCATCGTAGAGTCTAATGAACAATCTACATTTTTCTATAAACTTTATTTACTTGGTTTGCGCGTGTTTGCGCCGTTTAAATTATTGTTTATACGCTTCCGCATTTACTTTCATGTTTCGTATTTAATTCTGATTTTAAGAAACTTTATTTAATTTAGAAATTTTGTTTTGTAATTGTTGCGTCGTTTGGTGTAACTAATGGCTAAGATCCTGGTATGTCACGCGCCTAACGGTATTACCCCGTTTGTGGAAATTGAGGGTGTGACAGATGCTATGTGGTAGATTCAGATGAACCAACCACATACCAAGATGCAATGTCAAAACCTGATTGTGACAAATGGCAAGAAGCCATGAACGTTGAGATGCAATCCATGTATGATAACCAAGTCTGGGAATTGGTTACACCACCTCTTAAGTCCAAGATAGTTGGGAGTAAGTGGGTTTTCAAGAAGAAAACCGATATGCATGGAAACTTGGATACCTATAAAGCTAGACTTGTAGCAAAAGGTTTCACTCAAACTCAAGGGGTTGATTATGATGAAACCTTTTCACCTGTGGCAATGCTAAAGTCTATTAGGATATTATTTGCCATAGCAGCATATTATGACTATGAGATATGGCAAATGGACGTCAAAACCGCTTTCCTTAATGGATATCTTGAGGAAGATGTCCATATGAAACAGCCTGAAGGTTTTGTCGATCCAAAACATCCTGAAAAGGTATGCAAGTTAAAGAAGTCAATCTATGGATTGAAACAAGCATCAAGAAGCTCGAATCACCGTTTTGATGATGAAGTAAAGAAATTTGGCTTCATCAAAAACGCTGATGAAGCCTGTGTATATAAGAAAGCTAGTGGGAGCACTATCACCTTCCTTGTATTATATGTTGATGACATTTTACTATTTGGAAACGACATTCCAACCTTGGATGGTGTAAAAGCCTGGCTTGGAAGCTGTTTTTCCATAAAAGATCTTGGTGAAGCCACCTATATTTTGGGTATAAAGGTCTATAGGGATAGATCAAGACGACTGATAGGTTTAAACCAAAGTGCATACATTGATAAGATCTTGAAAAGGTTCAAGATGGAGAATTCTAAGAAAGGTCTGGTACCTATTCAAAAGGGGACTATATTGACCTCATCTCAATGCCCTAGTTCAAAGGTTGAACAAGAAAGAATGAGTGGAGTCCCATATGCGTCTGCTATAGGATCCATCATGTATGCAATGATATGTACTAGGCCGGACGTGTCATATGCTCTAAGTATGACAAGCAGATATCAGCAGAATCCTGGTAATAGTCATTGGATGGCTGTTAAAAGTATTTTGAAATACCTTAGGAACACTAAGGACATGTTCTTAATATATGGATCTGGTGAGGAGGAGCTTGTGGTAAAGGGTTACACAGATGCAAGTTTCCAAACTGATCGAGATGATTCTCGATCACAGTCGGGATATGTCTTCATTATGAATGGAGGAGCGGTCTCTTGGAAGAGCTCAAAGCAAGATGTAGTGGCATTATCTACAACAGAATCTGAATACATCGCCGCTTCACTGGCAGCTCAAGAAGCTGCATGGCTTAGGAAGTTCATTGCTGATCTAGGGGTCGTTGCTACCATTCAAGACCCCCTAGAGATCTTTTGTGACAACGAGGGCGCGATTGCTCAAATCAAGGAACCTCGTGCTCATCAAAAGACCCGGCACATTGAACGGAGATTCAACTACATTAGGGATGAAGTTGAAAAGGGAAAGATATGTATTCGCAAAGTTCACACCGATCAAAACATTGCGGATCCATTCACGAAGCTCCTTGACAGGTCAAAGCATGAAAGTCATACTTGTGCCTTAGGACTTCGATATTCTAGTAATTGGACTTGATCAAATTTTGTATTTGGATATTGGAACTTATGTATTTTGACTTAATTATATGGTTATAATTTTCATTTGTTCTTCTATTTTAACATGTTTAAATCCGTGAATAAGTAAGTTATTCTAAAATGTCCGTAGTCGATCGTACTTGTGGGAACAACTATGAATATAAGACTATAATGAACTTGGATTGGTTGATATTCACTAAGTATGAATATAGAGCAAGACGTTGCTACCAAGGTTCATTGATATCTATGGGATATGGATATTGGACTGACCCGCTCTCAATTATTTCTTCATGGAATCTTTGTGATTAGTCATAAGAGATATTGAGTAAAGGCGAATATCATTGTATCCTCATACCTGAGATACATATTGGGTCTTGAAATTCACCAAGTATTGTACTTTGAGTTAGTTCTTTGCTGTTCTGAAATATTGGCAGTACATAAGGCTGAGTTCGGGTATAATATAAGGTGATTGTGAGAGACGTATGTAGTCAAGATGGAATTTGTTCCTCTTATTCGTTAAGAGTTAGATGTCTAAGGCCTGTTAAAGTTAAATCAACGGAGAATGACAATTCTATGTCTCTAGGATTTAACATGACATCTGTAACAAAAGGATAAATGATTTATTAACCTAAATCATATTCAAGTAGGGTACTTGAAAGGGATGATGTTATTGAATGGCACTTAGTCATATACATTAGGGGTAGCAAACCGTTGCTAGGCGTTATTTGCTACTTGCATCAATTCTCTATGAATCTTGTGCAAGTGGGAGATTGAAGGATTTGATCTGCCCAAGATACATACTAAATTGATGTGGCTAGTGTGATATGATCCAAGTCGGGTCATACCCAATAACAAGCAAAACAAACACCGATAAATATTTATTCGTTGATAAGATCAAACAAATAAATATTAGCACCAACATAGAAACCGGGTTTTCTAAAACATTGCTTTTGATAATGAACAACATTATATGGATAATTGTTCATGAGAAATTACTTTGTAACACCCGGAAATTTCCTTTGTAGCCGACGAGAGAAGAAAAAGAAATAAAGTCCAAAGTCGAGGGACCAAACCCGCCAACGAGAGAAACTTTGATGCAAGGGAGTATAAAAGGGAGGAGGCACTCCCATTCTCCCCATTTTTCAGCCAAGGGAGGAGAAGAGAGAAAGAAGAGAAAAGAGAAGAAGTGTTGGCCCAGGTTGGTTCGAGTAGCCAAAATCGACGTGGAGCGAGTCAAATCGAAGCTCTATTTGACGGGATCGTTAAGGTGAGTTCTAGGACCCCTCTTTTACACGTTTTCAACTGATTTTGGGGGCTGGAACACGTCCAAAAACCTACTTTCGAGTTTTTGGGTGAAGACCCGTTTTGATGTATGTATGTATGTGTATGATGCGTTAGAGGCTCGATTTCTTGCTTGGTTATGCTTGTATGAGGTCAGGGTATGATTCCCTAACCTTTAGAAGGGTTGATTTGAGCTTAAAAGAGGTTTGGAATGGGTTGGAGGTCGAAAACCCGCGGCTGCAGTCGACCAAACTGCACTCTGCACCAGCTAGGGCTAGGCGACCGACTGGAGGGCGATTGGAGGCCATTCGGCCGATTGAAGTGCGACTGAGGTCCATACGCACGTTTGCTATGCGACTGAGGTCCATACGCATGATGATCATGCGATTGGAGTTCATGTGCTTGAGAGTCATGCGATTGGGGGATGGTGCGACTGAGGTTCATTCGCACGGAGGTTATGCGACTGAAGTCCATGCGCCTGGAGGCCATGCGACTGAGGTTCATTCGCATGAGGAGTATGCGACTGAAGCCCATATGCCTGAAGTCATGCGACTGGAGGCCATACGCAGGAAAGCTATGCGACTGGGAGTCTATTCGCATAAGAGGTCCATTCGCCCATAGTCCATTCGCATAGGGTCCATTCGCATAGATGCCCATTCGCCTAAGTGTTCAAAAATGATAACCGGGATGGAATTACTCGACGATGTGAAGGGCATGGACGGTATGAGGTAACGTAGGATGATGAGCTTATGATGTGGATGTTGATGGAGATGATAATGATATGTATGATGTTATGTGTTATGTTAGGCACGGCGGTGCGTGTGATGCATAGTATGTATGATGTGCGTGATGTGACGTAAGATTGATGTGTATGTATGATGATGCCGTATGTTTATGTTTATGTTGTGTTCCTTGCTATGTATGATTATCTTTCTATGTCTTTGCGTTGAACGTTAACGAATGAAATGAAAGTATTATGTAACGTGAAGTGAAAGATAAAGAAAAGAGGAACGTAATGAATGAATGCATGCATTAATGAATGAATGAAATCGTGTGAGGTATGTATGTGAAGCGAAGTGAAGTGCACGGCTCTAATGCCTTAGGCTCAACCGTGAGAGGTTCAGCTAGTCTATAGTGTGCACGCAAGGGTTCCAGTCTTTGTGGCTGACCTTCGATGATGTACCCACTTCGGTGGGGGTGATGTACCCACTTCGGTGGGGGTGATATACCCACTTCGGTGGGGGTGATGTACCCACTTCGGTGGGGGTGATGTACCCACTTCGGTGGGGGTGATGTACCCACTTCGGTGGGGGTGATGTACCCACTTCGGTGGGGGTGTAGTACCCATAATGTTGGGGTGTATTGTATGATGGTTACCCGGGTTACGCATAACTCCGGGGGTGTAGCATGAAGCCATGCATATGTATGAGGTGAGCAACCCGGTCGTTGCAAAAGACTCGAGTACGTGCTATCGTGATGTTGCCTTGGGGTGAGCAACCTTGTTGTTGCAAAAGACTCGGATAGCTTGCTATCGTGATGGGCAATGAGGTGAGCAACCCTAGGGGTGCAAAAGACTCGGATAGCGTACATTCACTGAGATGGCTAATGAGGTGAGCGACTTGGTGTTGCAACAGCCTCGGATGGAGTTCAATTCCTATGATTGACTCGTATGGGATCTTTGTCGCGTATCCCGGTGTTGTGTCAGTCTTCGGACGTGAGTCGGGGACTTGTGAGCAGGTCCCGGCACAGCATCAGCTTTCGAGCATGAGTCGGGGATATTGCATAAGACAAGATTCTAGTAAGGAAGGGTGATGAGTAAAGAGATGAACGTTAATGAATGAACGCATGAAATGAACGTTAATGAACGATCCTAATAATGTATGAAATGGGATCCTTGTCATTCGACCTCAGTAATCGTGGCTGTGTGCCATGAAGAGGGTAAAGTCTGACAGGATCTAGAATGAAGTGAAAATAATGATATATGAAAATGGATGAATGTACGAACGTAATGACGAAGATAATAATGACATTATCTGTATGTACGTATGATGTGTGAACGCATGTATGTAATGAATGTTTTTATTAAAGAGAGTAAAGAACGGTTTTACGAAAGAAAAGTAAGTTTTATTATAAAACTAGAACTCACTCAGCAACGCTGACTTTGATGTGTTTCCAGTTGGCAGGTATGTTGCTGAGGATGGCACGGGGCGGCTACTCAGCGTATTTTGGATGGCATCCATTATGTTTAATGCTTTTGTAATAAATGTAACATGATATTGTTAACGGAACGATTGTACTTGGGTGCAAAAGTATTTTGATGAAATGAAATGGTGTTTTTAATGTTTCCGCTGCAACTATTTAAGAAAGGAAAAATGTAAATATATGTTTTGAATGCGATGAATGACCAACTGTAGGCGTCCCGGGAACGGGGCCTTACAAGTTGGTATCAGAGCCAAAGTTTAAGTGAATTGGGTAAATATTTTCAAAAACCTAATCTTAAACTGAGAATGGGACGGAAAGGGAATGGGATGCCAATTTGAGTAGCTGCGTGCCATCAGGTATGTTTTTGTAAAGTTAACCGGTCTTACGTGCGCATGTTATATGGTTTATGTGTTACTGGTAGATTTAGATACTGATGAAGTCAGGATGGGTAATGCTCGGAGTATGAAGAGTAAAGTAAGTGGCTAATCACAACTGGCCACTGTAATTAGGGACTTACTATACTTGACATAAACTGAGCTGTTCCTTGAATGACCGTGTTAGTGTTTGAATCTTTCAGTGTGTTTAGAGGATGGCTGGTGGAAGATCTTCGAAAGCTTCTCGTGGTGGAGGTGATGGTGGACGTGGTGCTGAACCACGGGTCACGAGAGGAAGGGCAAGGGCCGAAAGGGTAGTTCATGAAGAACCTGTGACCCCTCATCCTGAGGGCGGTGATGAGAATGCTAATCAGAGGGCCTCGATGAGAGAGGCGGTCGTGGAGGAAGTGCATCAGGTCATGCAGACGATTCTACCGTCGGTGGTGACCGAAGTTATAAAGGCGGTTAGAGATGAGGAGAGAAGGGAAAGGGGTAGACCTTCGGGCGAAAGGAGACGACCCGAGACTGAAACGGTTCTCTCCGATGACGAAGGGGAAGAAGAAGAGGAAGAGCCTACGCCGGAGGCGGCACGAGGCTGTAACTATGGGGCGTTTCAACGATGCAAGCCCCCTACTTTTGATGGCAATGGCACTGCTGCTGCTGCTCACCGATGGGTGAGAGAGATGGAAGCTGTTTTAAATATCAGCGAGTGCCGAGAAGATCAGAAAGTAAAGTTTGCTACCCACTCTTTCGTGGACTCAGCTTTGTGCTGGTGGGACAACATAGTCCAAGTTGAGGGAAGCAGGGCTATCGGAAGGATGAGATGGTCAGAGTTGAAGAGGCTGGTGATTGAGGAGTTCTGTCCTCATCGAGAGATGGATAAAGTTGAAAGAGAGTTCCTGATGCTAGAAGCGGGAACAATGACGCATCAACAATACACCACCAAGTTCAACGAAATGGCACGACTGGTGCCGGATCAGGTGACACCCCTCTCACGAAAGATCAAGAGGTATATCCATGGCCTGCCAGCGGACATTCGTAGGCACATGATTGCTGCCCGACCAAGCACGTTTAGGTCGGCGGTTGACTTAGCGGGAAGATTATACGATGAAAGATTGATGGTGGTGACAGAAGGTAACAAGAAAGGAGATGGTGATCGGGATTGGAACGGGAAGCGACTGGGACACGACGGAGCCGCTCTAGGTAACAAAGGTGCATGGGTGGATGACCAGCGAGTGGTCATGGATGATGTGGGTTCGGAAAGGTGTGACAAGTGTGGACACAGGCACCCCGGGGAATGTAGATTGGGGACTGATGCCTGCTTTCGTTGTGGAAGGACCGGACATGTAGCGAAGAACTGCGGTATGGGGAAGTGTTATTCTTGTGGTGAGGAAGGTCATAAGAGCAGGGACTGTAAGAAGCAAAGGGCTGGAGGCTCGGGGGTGAAGAAGATCGGAGGAAGCTAGGACGGACTTCGATGTTATGTCAGGTATGTTCCTAGTAAATAGATTCTTGGCTTGTGTTATTTAATGTTGGCGTTAGTAAAAGTTTTATTCCTGCTGCTTCTGTGCTAAATTGCCTGTTAGTGGTAAGAATATAAATACGCCATTCGATGTAGCCCTAAGAGTGGATTGTTTGACGGACTACGGAGCGAACACTATGTGTTGCAAAAAGATGATACGGTTGATAGTGCCTGAGGGGATCATGGTGATGGCTTAAGGTGATTGAGTCACGACGATTCCGAAGGTGATTTCGATGGCAATGGCGGGAAGGTGCACGAAGCGTGACATGATGGAGTAAGTGAGTAGATGCCTTACTTGTCTACAAGTGAAGGCCGAGCACCAAACGACGTTTGGGAAATATTGAGGCGACTGAGGCTACGACTGAGAAGCTCGAAGGGATCAAAGCCCTGGGGGAAAGCAGTCCGAGACAAACCAGAGGTCGTATGTTGATAAACGACGTAGACCGATTGAATTCCAGGTGGGAGACTGGAGAATAGATGAGACAGAATTGCTTGCGACGGTTTAAGGAATGATAGGTTTCGGGGACGAAACCCATTTAAGGGGGGTGGACTTGTAACACCCGGAAATTTCCTTTGTAGCCGACGAGAGAAGAAAAAGAAATAAAGTCCAAAGTCGAGGGACCAAACCCGCCAACGAGAGAAACTTTGATGCAAGGGAGTATAAAAGGGAGGAGGCACTCCCATTCTCCCCATTTTTCAGCCAAGGGAGGAGAAGAGAGAAAGAAGAGAAAAGAGAAGAAGTGTTGGCCCAGGTTGGTTCGAGTAGCCAAAATCGACGTGGAGCGAGTCAAATCGAAGCTCTATTTGACGGGATCGTTAAGGTGAGTTCTAGGACCCCTCTTTTACACGTTTTCAACTGATTTTGGGGCTGGAACACGTCCAAAAACCTACTTTCGAGTTTTGGGTGAAGACCCGTTTTGATGTATGTATGTATGTGTATGATGCGTTAGAGGCTCGATTTCTTGCTTGGTTATGCTTGTATGAGGTCAGGGTATGATTCCCTAACCTTTAGAAGGGTTGATTTGAGCTTAAAAGAGGTTTGGAATGGGTTGGAGGTCGAAAACCCGCGGCTGCAGTCGACCAAACTGCACTCTGCACCAGCTAGGGCTAGGCGACCGACTGGAGGGCGACTGGAGGCCATTCGGCCGATTGAAGTGCGACTGAGGTCCATACGCACGTTTGCTATGCGACTGAGGTCCATACGCATGATGATCATGCGATTGGAGTTCATGTGCTTGAGAGTCATGCGATTGGGGATGGTGCGACTGAGGTTCATTCGCACGGAGGTTATGCGACTGAAGTCCATGCGCCTGGAGGCCATGCGACTGAGGTTCATTCGCATGAGAGTATGCGACTGAAGCCCATACGCCTGAAGTCATGCGACTGGAGGCCATACGCAGGAAAGCTATGCGACTGGGAGTCCATTCGCATAGAGGTCCATTCGCCCATAGTCCATTCGCATAGGGTCCATTCGCATAGATGCCCATTCGCCTAAGTGTTCAGAAATGATAACCGAGATGGAATTACTCGACGATGTGAAGGGCATGGACGGTATGAGGTAACGTAGGATGATGAGCTTATGATGTGGATGTTGATGGAGATGATAATGATATGTATGATGTTATGTGTTATGTTAGGCACGGCGGTGCGTGTGATGCATAGTATGTATGATGTGCGTGTTGTGATGTAAGATTGATGTGTATGTATGATGATGCCGTATGTTTATGTTTATGTTGTGTTCCTTGCTATGTATGATTATCTTTCTATGTCTTTGCGTTGAACGTTAATGAATGAAATGAAAGTATTATGTAACGTGAAGTGAAAGATAAAGAAAAGAGGAACGTAATGAATGAATGCATGCATTAATGAATGAATGAAATCGTGTGAGGTATGTATGTGAAGCGAAGTGAAGTGCACGGCTCTAATGCCTTAGGCTCAACCGTGAGAGGTTCAGCTAGTCTATAGTGTGCACGCAAGGGTTCCAGTCTTTGTGGCTGACCTTCGATGATGTACCCACTTCGGTGGGGGTGATGTACCCACTTCGGTGGGGGTGATGTACCCACTTCGGTGGGGGTGATGTACCCACTTCGGTGGGGGTGATGTACCCACTTCGGTGGGGGTGATGTACCCACTTCGGTGGGGGTGATGTACCCACTTCGGTGGGGGTGTAGTACCCATAATGTTGGGGGTGTATTGTATGATGGTTACCCGGGTTACGCATAACTCCGGGGGTGTAGCATGAAGCCATGCATACGTATGAGGTGAGCAACCCGGTCGTTGCAAAAGACTCGAGTACGTGCTATCGTGATGTTGCCTTGGGGTGAGCAACCTTGTTGTTGCAAAAGACTCGGATAGCTTGCTATCGTGATGGGCAATGAGGTGAGCAACCCTAGGGGTGCAAAAGACTCGGATAGCGTACATTCACTGAGATGGCTAATGAGGTGAGCGACTTGGTGTTGCAACAGCCTCGGATGGAGTTCAATTCCTGTGATTGACTCGTATGGGATCTTTGTCGCGTATCCCGGTGTTGTGTCAGTCTTCGGACGTGAGTCGGGGACTTGTGAGCAGGTCCCGGCACAGCATCAGCTTTCGAGCATGAGTCGGGATATTGCATAAGACAAGATTCTAGTAAGGAAGGGTGATGAGTAAAGAGATGAACGTTAATGAATGAACGCATGAAATGAACGTTAATGAACGATCCTAATAATGTATGAAATGGGATCCTTGTCATTCGACCTCAGTAATCGTGGCTGTGTGCCATGAAGAGGGTAAAGTCTGACAGGATCTAGAATGAAGTGAAAAATAATGATATATGAAAATGGATGAATGTACGAACGTAATGACGAAGATAATAATGACATTATCTGTATGTACGTATGATGTGTGAACGCATGTATGTAATGAATGTTTTTATTAAAGAGAGTAAAGAACGGTTTTACGAAAGAAAAGTAAGTTTTATTATAAAACTAGAACTCACTCAGCAACGCTGACTTTGATGTGTTTCCAGTTGGCAGGTATGTTGCTGAGGATGGCACGGGGCGGCTACTCAGCGTATTTTGGATGGCATCCATTATGTTTAATGCTTTTGTAATAAATGTAACATGATATTGTTAATGGAACGATTGTACTTGGGTGCAAAAGTATTTTGATGAAATGAAATGGTGTTTTTAATGTTTCCGCTGCAACTATTTAAGAAAGGAAAAATGTAAATATATGTTTTGAATGCGATGAATGACCAACTGTAGGCGTCCCGGGAACGGGGCCTTACATACTTGTTTCTATTATTTAAGTTGGTTAAATAATATTAAACAAAAGTGTATTAATTTTATAAGATAAAAGGGTTTTTAATCTTATAAAATAGATAGAGTGCAAGAGTGATAATTTTTGATAAAAATTCAAATGAGAGGGACCCCAAAGGTCCATACTTCGGCCGCCCTTGGGGCTTGCTAGCCTTGGATTAATCACCTTGGTCCTTGCAAATTATTCATTGCAACACTCTTCCAAGAATACACCTTCTCTCACACACACATAGCAAAAGCATTTTCTCTCTAATCTCTCTCTCTAAATTCGGATTTTAGAGCTGAATTAGAAGCAATTTTCAGCTTCAAACAAGTGTTGTTTTGGCTGGAAAAATCGATCCTCAAGAGTGTCTTTGAGGTTGGTGTTGCAAGACCTAGCAAGTGGGTGTTTGGAGGAAGCTTGGGGTATCATCTCTTGAGGATTTCTACTTTGAAGTCTTGACATTCAACATCATCTCCTAGCCTCCATTCCACGTTTCTAAAGGTAGTATATATATGGTTGATATGTATGTTGTGATAGTGTGCTATTCCATATAATAAGATCCTTGTTTTGGGTTTTGCTTTAACATATGTATATGATACATAAACTCTTATTTGAACTGAAAATCCGCTGCGTTTTACATGTTAAATGGTTAATATGTCTTTGATTAACATCTACAAAACCCTACATCCATATTCGTTCGAATCGGGTTTTAACACCGAGAGTGTTTTCACCCAACTCCGCGACTAGACATCTTTTCCTTTCGGAGTTAAGATGATCTTCCTTCAATGCCTCATCTTGAAACTCCTTGACCTGGTTCATCACATCAGAGGTCATAGTCAACTGATAAGCCTTCACCGAATCGGCTCGGGTCTTTCATTTCGGCTAAGGGTATCTGCCACCATGTTGGCCTTGCCCTGATGGTAATGAATCTCACAATCATAATCCTTTATGAGCTCCAACCATTTCCTCTGCCTCATGTTCAAGTCCTTCTGCTCAAAGAAGTACTCCAAGCTCTTGTGGTCAATGAATATGGTGCACTTCGTCCTGTATAGGTAGTGCCTCCATATCTTTAACGTAATGACCACGGCTGCTAGCTCCAAGTCGTGAGTGGGATAATTGACCTCATGAACTTTCAATTGTCGGGATGCGTAGGCTATAACCTTTCCTCGCTGCATCAAGACACATCCCAACCCCGAGTAAGAAGCAGCTGAATAACCCACGAATTCTTCGCTTCCATCAGGTAACAACAAGACAGGGGCTTGAGTCAACCTCGCCTTTGATTCCTCAAACGTCTTCTCTTGAGCTTGACCCCATACAAACTTTACATCCTTACGGGTCAACTTAGTCAATACACACCCTCATACTTCCGTCCTTCTTCTTCCCAGACAAGACAGGAGCACCTCAAAAAGAGATACATGGTCAAATGAATCGCTTATTGAGCAACTCTTGCAGTTTCTTCATCAATTCCTTCGTCTTAGAGGGGCTAAATGATATGGCGCCTTAGCCACAGGTTGGGCACCGGGTATCGGATCTATCTGCAACTCAATCTCACGATCCGGTGTTACACCTGGTGAATCTTCTGGGAACACATCCTGGAGGTCACACACAACCAGTACATTGGGTATTTGTGGTGTTGATGTGTCCACTTCCTTCATGTACGCCAAATAAGCACTACATCCATGTCTCATGCACCTTCCCGCCACCGCCATCAAAATCACCTTCGGAATCGTAGTGACTAAGTCACCGTAGATCATCATTGAACTACCGCCAGGCACTTACAGTCTAATCACCTTCTTGCGACACACAATGTTCGCCTCGTAGTCCGCCACCCAATCGATTCCTAGGACTACATCGAAACCGCCTAAGGTCATCACGGACGGTCTAACGGGAAACTTTTGACCTTCTAATTCAATGTCACAACCTTCTATCATCTCAAAAATCCTGGTAGACTTACCTATGGCAGTTTCTACATTAAAGGGTTCATCAATACTTCTACTCCTTATGGGCAACTTAGCACAAAAGGCAGCAGAAATAAAACTCCTACTAGCATCGGAATCGAATAACACAAAAGCAAGAGTTTGGTTACTAGATATGTACCTGACATGACATCAAGGTCCGTCCTAGCCTCCTCCCTGGTCATCGTGAAGGCTCTACGCTCGCCTCCTGCCATCCAGTTCCAGTCTTCCTCCTTGCCCAAAAACTCTCGTTCCTCGGCTTCTTGCAGTCTCTGCTTATATGACCCTTTCCGCCACAGTTATAACACCTCTTCACCCCACAATTCTTTGCCAGATGACCGGGCCTCTCACATTTGAAGCAGAGGTTTGATCCCCACCTACACTCACCAGTATGCCCTTTAGCACTCTTACCACACTTCCTTGTCTCCACACCAGACGAAGCTACACGCCAGTCATCCGTCCTGGCAACCTTTTTGTTTGGAGTGTAACCCCCACCTTCAACCCGCTTTCCGTTCCAATTCTTGTCACCGCTACTCTTCTTGTTCACTTCAATCGCAATCGTCTGCATGACTTGTTGAACTCCCTCGACAACAGCCGCTTTCAATGTGGTCCTCAGACTAGCACCATCATTACCGCCTTCCGGGTGATGGATTTCGGGCTCTTTGAGTGCCATTTCAGCGGCCCTAGCCATGCTTCTCGTGACACGCGGTCCAGCACCACGTCCACCACAACCTTCACCTGACAAAACCTTCGAAGATCTACCACCGGCCATCCTCTAACACACTATAAGATTCAAACACTAACGCGGTCATTCAAGAAAATAGCTCAGTTTATGTCAAGTATAGTAAGTCCCTAATTGCAGTGGCCAGTTGTGATTAGCCACTTACTTTACTCTTCATACCCCAAGCATCTTCTATCCTGACTACATCAGTATCTAAATCTACTAAGGGAACATAAACCACATAACATGCGCACATAATACCGATTAACATTACAAAAAAATACCTGATGGCACGTAGCTACTCGGACTAGCATCCTTCCATTTTGTCCCATTCTCAGTTTAAGTTTAGGTTTTTGAAAATATTTACCCAATTCTCTTAAACTTTGGCTCTGATACCAACTTGTAAGGCCCCGTACCCGGGAAATCTCACAGTTGGTTAATCATAGCATAAAATAATTTTAATAACAAAACAATGCAGCGGAATAACATAAACATTTACTTAAAACTTGCAGTTGATATTGTGATCATACATTTGTCCTTTAATTGTAAATAAAACATAGTACTTTTTCCTTTAAATTACAATAAAAGATTTCATAAACAGGAATGCCATCCATTGCTCTCCAAGTAGCTCCATGGTGCCATCCCCAGCATCAGCGTTTACCTGCCAACTATTATGCATAAAAGTCAGCTTCGTTGAGTGAGTTCTAGTTTTAAATAATATAAGAAAATATAAACATTATCCTTCATATAATGACCATGCATACAACATAGTACATAACATTACTTGCATAATAATAAGCATGTTCATTATCTTTCATTCTTTCATTATCTTTCACTTTCATCATAAACGAGATTGCTCAAAGCAAGAGCTCCATGTTGATCGACAACAAATGCCAATCCCTGTCGGTACACATCTTCATGGTAGCTAACCCCCGACAGTTGATCCACACTGCCCAGCACACAGCCCGCTCATGAATACGGATCAATCATCATACATCAGTCTCACGTAAGTGAAGTCGATCATAGTGCTTGCAAGACTTTTCATCATCAAATGGGCCCGGGGTAACATTCGTTAAGTTCTACTTCTCATTATTATTATCTTCCACTTTAATATATAATACTTAACTTAATAAGTACACAACATACCAAGTTCAATTCATCATAAAAACATAACTGATCCTTCGCGGGACAGCAGGGGTTTGGGGGCGGCAGCCCCTGACAGCGGGGTCCTAGGGGCAGCAGCCCCTAGTGGGGTCCATGGGGCAACGCCCCTGGCTGGGGCCGGGCTGACCTGGTCAGCGCGAAAAATTTTTATATTTAAACATTTATATAGCACATTTACTTATAGAATCTTGGTCATTTAAAACCTCTTAAAAGTTTTCCTGTTAAAACCTCTTAAAATCTTGGTCATTTAAAACGTATATTTAGCATGCATAATAGCCCCAAAAGATGGAAAAACTTATAAATAGGGGATCTAGAACTCACCTGGATACCACGAATAACTTCTAGTCTAAGCTTTCTAGGCTAGGACCACACTACACAGCTTGCAGACAAGTTAACACTTAGAGGGGTTAATTTCTGCCTAAATTCGCTGCTAATTTCGTTGCCAGAAAAGCAGTTTCGCTGCTAGTTTCGCCAGTAGTTTCGCTGGCATCTTCGCTGCTAGTTTCGCTGCCAGTTTCGCCCAACTTTCGTTGGAAAACCATGTCTGCAAAACTACCTGCAAAACTATAGTTTCACAGGAAGATCCACAGTTTCGCTAGACGAATCCTAATTTCGCTGGATGAATGCCCAGTTTCGCAGAACGGGATGAAAATTACGAACCACCCCATTTTTGACCCAAAACTTCAATCTTTTACACCCAAAACCTTGGTTTATCACCCAATAAGCTCTATCTAAGCTTCTTACATGTTTTCTTACACAAAAACATGAGTTTTGGGCGAATCTTTGCACTATTTAAAAAAACCCAAACCCTAGAATCCGGGTTTACATCAAAAGCAACGATTAAATGATGTTTCTTACCTGTATTCTTGGTGTTTTCTTGTTTTTTCGATGCCCATGAACACCGATCTTCAATCCCGAGATCAACCGAGCCTTGAATCTTCTATTCTCTCTACTTTCTCTCTTTACTCTCTCTCTAGAACTAGAGTGTTGAGTTGCAAATGAGAGCTGCTCAAGCTGATCCGTTTATATATACCGGGCGTTCCCGGGAACTTAAACTCGCCAAACACATATCCCGAAGAGTTAACTCGGTCTATAACCCATATCCATCTTATTTCCATTAAACGATCTCGTCTAAGCCCATTATTATTATTTGGCTCGCTTAGGCATTATTCGAGGCGTTACATATGGATCCTAGGTTTCACATCAGAGGGACGACACATAAAAACCCAAACAACCAAGCATCAATACGGCAAACCCAAACATCACATCAATTCTCACAAACATAAACCCTAGCAGCCGTCACATCAACATCAACACGTTCAAAGCATTTATTGTTCATTATTTATTCATCTGTAATCATTAATCAATTTAGTGAAATACGTTTGAATCAAATCTTTTTCTTTTGCTTATTAATTGTGTTCTTCTCATTGTGTTCGTCATAATCATTAATCATTATATTTGATATTAGTTATTAAAACAATTAAGCAAGGTTAATGTTGATTCCGCAAACATTAACTTGATTCCCTATTAACACTGATAATTCTTGATTGCGATCCTTGGATTCCCAATTATACATACATATAATAATTTATAAGAAGCAATTCATGTCATAGGTTAAGAAATAATGCAAGAATATAGATAGCATAATGATACAATCAAACCTTAACAAAGATGGCCACAATAAGATATAATGATTAGCTATGTGTACTTGGTTCCCATGATGAACAAGAATACGTAATCAGGAGCCGGCAATAACCTCGGTTTTAGCACCAAATAGCCTTGTCAAGCCCATAGATTTATGACGTCGCTATGCTAGCAATAGTTAATTATTGTTTTTACAAGACGTCAATCATATAAGGCTCGCAAATATTTAAAATAACCATGACAAGTTTCAAGTGGGTTTGCAAGTGTATGTTTATAAGGTTAACATGTTTCACCCTAAAATGTGTGAAATAAAGTAAAAAGGGGCATGAAAACTCACATGATATATAAGATGAACTTAAGAGAATAACAAGAAAATAAGATTGCTCCAACGATTCCTTTTACAGAATACCTAAACATGTAAGTTCCAAGATTAAGATTAATGATATGATTAACGGGTAAATGTGAACTAGGGTTTCAATTGGAGTTTGGGGGTTTGATAAATAAATTAAATAGAACAATGGAATCTCTTATGTTGTGATTCAATGAAAATGAAATAATCCCTTTAAGTAATTAATATAGAGAACGATAATGAAACTAAATCATTTATAATAATTGATTAATAAGGTTCAAATATAAAGTATGAAAGGAAATTTTGATAACTATTTATGATATAATATGGTTAAACAAATAATTGAATAAACTGTTAGATAACGTCTCATCCAATAATAATTTATTATTTAAGCATGTTGCTAAATAACTTATTTAACTTCTAGTTCATTTTACAATATTATAAGAAATAACTTTCAAATAATCTATGTTATAATGTTTTTATTAAGAAAAGATAAAAGTATTTAATTTCAAAATTTACAGAAAATAATTTGGTAACTTAAAATAATTTTAGTTAACAAATATAATTTTTATAATAATTATAATTTTTCTGTAATTTTATTAAATAAAGAAAACCTTTAAAAAAATAGTTGAGGGTGCCCGGGATCGAACTCTGGACCTCAAGTGTATAGAACCATGCTCCTAACCGGTAGGTGGGGCACCTATGTTTGTTAAGAGCGTTAATTCATAAAAGCAACAAATACATGGAACCCCCAAATTCCATGTACCCTATCTTCGAATTTTATCAAATTGAACAACAATTCGAGTATTTTAACCTGATTAACCTTAGGGCTTTTAATCCTTAAGTGTAATCGAGTATGTGGGTATCTTTCACTTACTTGATTACGATAAAATTGAAACGATTAAGCTTGGTTCAGAACTCGGTTCGAACGCAATGTACAGGGGATTCTAAATCGAAGTTAAGCTGAATTTTTCGAGCAATTGAGTGTACAGAGAGTTGAAAGGGATCGAATTGAATGATTTCCCTCTGTTATATAGTTTCGATTTGACTGATTTCACCCCGAATTGGTTTCGAATTTGATTCGAGTGTTTCGGTTATAATTAAGTGATTAAATGGCTGTTTAAATTGAATTGAACTATACATTTAGTTTTTCAATGATTATACAAACGTTTCTAAACAATCAAACGACTCAAGTCAATAACTTTTATACCGAATCGGTTAGGATGTTTCGAATGACTTCGGTTTCGAGTGTTTTCTTAATGGAACCAACGTTTTAATCGAATTAAGGGCGGTTACAGGTTCGATTCATATGCTAGAATCGAAGGAAGAGGTTGAATTGAGGTGCTTTGAATAAAAAATGAGGTTTTTAGCCTCGCCCACGCCACGCCAGAGGTTCGCCGGCTAGCTTTAACTTATTAAAATCTAAGTTTTAAACGCTTTTAATTTATTATTTTATTTAAACTTTATATGCTTTTGTTTATTCACATTAATATCCAAAGTTTATAAATATATTTATTATTATCGTTATTATTATTATTATTATTATTATTATTATTATTATTATTATTAATATTATTATTATTATAATATTTATTATTATTATGATTATTTTAATAAATTAAGTTATTACCTTTTAATTAACGAATTAATGTAAAATAACAAGCATAAATAAACCCTAATAGCTTCATTATTGACAGAAAGGTCCTTATACGAGGATAACGAATATAACATTTAGTTAATTGAAACCCGAAAGGTTACACATGTGAAGTTCTTTGAAAGTTGTTGCTAGTTCTTCAGGGTGCATTACATTCCCTAAAGAAATGGCCAGTCATACCACAATTAAAACACTTAACTTTGGATTTGTCATATTCAAGATTTGTGTTCTCATTCAAACTTAGTTTCTTTCCTTTAAGAAAGAATTTCTTGGCTTTCATTCCAATCATGGTCATCTACCATTGCAAGTCCATTTTTTCATCATCATCTGTATCCATTTCTTCCAGATCTTCCTGAATCAGATGTGCTAAAGTAAGTCTTCCTCCCAGATATGCTTCAAAACTAGCAACAAAAGCATTGTAGGTTGCCTTTTGCTCTTCAGATCTTTGATCACCGGGCATGCTTGATGGTGTTGCTGTTGGTGGAGTAGAAGATGATGGCTTGTTTTGTTGTTGAGCAGTAATGAATCATGTGGTTCTTGCTTGATCTCTGAAAGATAGAAAATCATCTTCCTCAGTCACAAAGGCACTTTCAACATAATGAGTTTCTGATGGAAACTTGTATTCCTCAATGACTTGCAGTCCACTGAGATTTCTGCTTCTCTCATCTAACTCAAGAGCTTCAATTTTTTCAATCATGATGTCTAAGCTGGTGCTCTCCAAATCAAGAGTGTTCTTTAGCATTGTGACATTATGCTTCCAGCTTTCAGGCAGACTGTACAGCATCTTCTTGTTCATTTCCTTTTCTCTATATGTAACCCCGATGATTTCCGAATGATTCACCAATTGTACAAAACGATGTAGCTGCTTGGAGATTGATTCACCCTTTTTATGATGGAAGGTTTCATATTGATTCACCAATTTATCTTTCTTTATCTCAATCACCTCACTGCTTCCTTCACACATGATTTGCAGTGCAACCTAGATACCTTTTGTTGTACCATACTTTTCTAGCCTTTTGAGGATATCTATTTTCAAAGACTGGCTAAGAATGGAGTAGGCTTTGAGATTTATCTTGATTTTCTTGTATTCATCATCATCAAGATTTACACTTGGATCCTCAATGGGGATTCTAACAATCTTGTATTATGCAACTTGATCAGCAATAAGAGACAAGAATGTAAGGTCCTTTGTAGATTGATATCCAGTAGTCGGGATCTACACCAGTAATATAATTTCTAAACCATATTTTCCATTGCTTAAACTCATATTTGTGTTTATGCATTGGTGGTTTAGATGCATGACGAAGTTCAGAAAAGTTAATAGAATCCATGTTAATAAACTTGTTTTTTAGAAGTTTTAAATGTGGATTAGATTGATTTTATGACCCATTTGTTCAAACAGTTCATAGTCAAGGTATTCTTATATATGTTCTGTCAACAGTAGCAGTAGTATGTTGATATGATGAACAGATCACTAGTAGTTTTTGTCTGATTTTGTTGAGAAATCTACAATCGAGCAGTGTTCTTAGGATTTTCGATGAGAAAAACAGTGATGGTTGATGAAGTTTCCGGTATGTTTAGTATGAATGCTTATTAGAAGTAGAAGACTTGCTGATAAACAACTCAATCACTAGATCAATCGATTTTCGTTCAAGATCTATACTGATTTAGAGACGAATCCAAGAGCCGAGGCTCTGATACCAATTGACTGGGTCCAAGAATTGAATTCTCAGTTGATGTGACTTCAACTAGTATCGAATATGATGATTGAGTCAATGATTAAGTAGCCGAAATACATAATCAAATAACATTAAATGATGAAAATACTCATAAATGCTTTGTATACTGATAATGGTAAAACAAGTTACAGTGGGTGCTAGGGTTTTCAATATAGTGACTTGAAAACCTTAAAACCTAGAAACTTGAATACTAAGAATCTTCGGACAACTTGGAAACTTACAAAAGTAGGGTATTCTATTCTATTTATAGGCTGACAAAATGCCTGTACAAAGTGACTAAACTACCCTAACTCTATACATCAGAATACTAGTCTAAGTACAAAAGTTAATCACCATTTGTGAGTGTTCATCGGCATTAACTAATGCGAAAGTCTTGATCTTCATCAACATTTCTTCTATTGATCTTCTGCATCAAGTATGTTCATTAGCATTGACAAATACGGATGAACAAAAACTTAAGCGCATTTGTCTCTAAACATCTGCATTAGTGAATGCGGATGGAAAAATACATAGCCGTATTTGTTCGACTATCCGCATTAGTAAATGCGGATGAACATACACTTGTTAGCATTTCTTCTTTGGTCGTCCGCATAAGCTAATGCAGATAGCCGACATTTGTCTTTATTCTTCTGTTTCTTCACCCGCATATCTTTTTGTACTTGTGGGAGTTTCCAACAGAACAACCTTCAACCACCTCTGGAATTGGCATGTATGATCATTTTAGGGTCCAACATAGATTTTTATTTTATTGAACTTATTTTGTATGTTTTATTTGTTACTTTGTTGAATTTGGTTTTTACCTGAAAGTTGAAACTCTTAAATGAATTATTAGTTTTGTTTTAAATTGTAACACGAAACCGAGCAAAACCGAGCGCTCGGTTAAAACCAAACCGAGCGCTCGATTAAAACCGAACCGAGTTCCAGCATGAATTTGTGCTCCAATTTATAAATTCAAACCGAACCGAGCCACTCGGTTTGAAATCCAACTGAGTTCGAGCAGAACTGCGTTTGGTTTAGTTTGGTTCGTGAACAGCCATAAACCAAAGAAAGTTGCTACATGCGAAGATTATTGCTCGTGTAGAGCTTATGATAAAGATGAAGTTTAAATAAAGATAAAAAATAGAGATTTTATTTATCTTTGGAAGACTGGCGTATACATTTCCTATAGCAAAACACCTATCATATTGTAACATCTTGTATTTTTGAGTTAATTAAAGTTAACCTTGTTAAGTTCTTGCATGGACTAATTATGTCATTTATGAAACTTATGGGTTTGTTATGCTTATTTATTTGTTGTCTTTAATTCTTTTTCAAGGTGCATAATAAAGATGTTGGATAATAATAATAGCAATAATACTAATAATATTACAAATAATATTAATACATAATAATAATAATAATAATAATAATAATAATAATAATAATAATAATAATAATAATAATAATAATAATAATAATAATAATAATAATAATAGTAATAATAACTAATTATAAGAGTAATAATAACTATGTTATTAATAATAGTAATAATAATAATAATAATAATAATAATAATAATAATAATAATAATAATAATAATAATAATAAATAATAATAATAATAATAATAATAATAATAATAATAATAGAAATAATAACTAATAAAAGTTATATAAGTAATAAATTGTAAATGAATTAAAACTTAAGTTAAGGAGGTTAAGGGGGATGTTTTGTCAATTTAATAAACTTTAAATGATATTTTGTGCATAAATTAATAAAAAACAAAACTGAAGGGACTAAATGTGTAAATTTTTAAATCCCAAACCCCCACCCCCATTTCCTTTCACGTTTTACCGGCCATACCTTCGGCCAAATTCCGGCCAAGCTCCGGCGAGGCCCAAACAACCTTAAATCTTTCGAATACCGACCTCAAACCATCCCAAATCGTTTCGTGGACATGTTTCGAGCTTAAACACACACTTTAATTGTGTTTAATCATCGGTTACAACACCATTCGATTAAATAACCGAAACAACCTTAATCACCTAACCGGTTCGAGCCTTAAACACCAATAATATCTCAATTAAATAAACCAAATCGAACGTCTATCTAATTCTAATCGTGTTCAACACTCAATTGCATCTGAAAACACAAAATTAAACCAATTCAATCCTACTCTATATCGCGACCCACACTCCACTCGAACACCATCATTTGAACCTCAAATTCTGAAATTGTTAGGGGGCTTTGGTTCACCTAGGCCTTTGGAAGCTTTCTGCAACACGAATTTGACTATCGTCCACATTTGCATCGTGAACCGACTTTGACCAAGTGGCAACGTGTTCTTCGGTTGTTCTTGTAGTGGTCAACTTCGAATCGGGTAATTAAACGCTGCTATATACTCGATTTCATATGAAGATCAAAAGCCCTATAGGAATTTTGTGTAACAACATCGAATACACGTCAATTTTGGGGATTTCGAATTAGGGTTCATAGGTTTCGTTTTATGGTTTAAACTATTAAGGACCGAAGCCTAACAAGGCCTTGGCCCTTGGTTCGTTGGTAAAGCGCGTGACCTCTAACCTAGAGGTCCCTGGTTCGAATCCAGGGGACCTCATTTTTTATTTTTGAGACTTTTTTTAGCCTTCAACCCTAACACTAAATTTTTTAAAATATTATAAAAAGTCATTTTATAAAAGTTGATTATTTTAAAAATACTTTTACTTATTTTCTGTAAGTTAATTTCTTAAAAAGAAATACTTTTATACTCTTGTGATATATTTTTAAAAAAAAATAATAATAATAATAGATTAGTTTAATAAAAACTATACTTTAACTACTACCTTGTTCCACAAATATGATTATCCCAAACGTTGCCTTTAAACTATCGTTTAAAATGTGTTTATTAGACTTTATTTAACCTTTATATATATACAAAATTATTATAGGCGTTATATTTTAATATAAAACTTTATATAAAATATAACAACTTTCTTTAATACTAATAACTAAAATTGGTTTCATTTTGTTAAACATAGTTGTTTGACAATCCCTAAATTCCACTTAGAACCCTAGTCCCCGTTAATTCGTTAAACTTAATATAATTAAACTTAAATCTTGTAAATAAATATATTTAGGTACCTTGTGAAGGAATACGTTAGAACGACGACTATTATTTTCTAATTAATCATCAATTATATACTTATTGATCAAGTGAGTATTTCTATACCCCTTTTTATATTTTTACACTTTGGGATGAAACATGTTACTTTATAAACATTGCACTTGTAAAAATGTTCGATTCTTGTAAACTTATGGCATTTCACATGTATGTTGTGGTTAGTTGACCTTTGTAGCTACCATGTAATGTCGATTATATGTACAATCATTAACTATTGCTAGCCTGGTGATGTAATAGATCTATGGGCCTGACAAGCCTGCTTGGTTGATCCAAGTACACTTAGCTAATTGTATATACTTGTAAACGTTTGAGACTTGTAAAACTTTGTCAAGGTTTGATTGTACATTCTGTCTTACATCCCTAGTTACTTTGTTCTCTAACTTACAACATGAATTGCCATCTTTTATATACTTATGTATTGCAAACTATGGAAATCTCACCAACATTTTGTTGACCTTTTATTTTTAACATGTTTCAGGAAATGCTCAAGTTTGATTACTACTCTTTGAAGCTTATCACATCTAGGATTGGACCTAGATAAAAATAAATGGATGGGCTTGTTACATTTAACTTTTATGCATGATGTTTTCTTTGTTTGAGACTTTTAATTGTAATAATACATTTGGAACTTATGAATAATATATTTGGGATTATTAATAGCGTTATGTGGCTGTGAACGATCTTAACCCTCACATCTCGACGTTTCTGCCGTCAAGGTTGGGGTGTGACAGATTGGTATCAGAGCCCATAACTATAGGATTTAGGTTATTAGAAATGGTGACCTAGACTATAGTATGCATGAACCTTATAGAATTATATTTCTATCTTGTAAATTATATGGTTTGTATGCTACATAATGTTATGCCTTCTTATGTGCAATTTGATGCCTTAGCATAGGATTGCCTAAACATTGTTATTTGTCTCCCTAAACATAACTTTGACTCTTTGACTCTCCCTGAACATGAAACCTCTTAATCTTATTCTCGACGACACGTGGAATCTTATGCTTATGCTTATGCTTATGATTTGGATCATTAGACGTTATGTCTAATCTATATAAATCTCATCAAGGTTTTGATTCCATGAACCTAAGAAATATTATGTGACAACATAGACACCTGTATCCTGGATTTCCTTGCAAAAGGCCTTCGGGCTAAGGCAAGCATTTCGCATAAATCCTACAAGACTAGTCATGCTTACCTGGTGATTTCTGGGATGAGTGATAAACTATGGTCAATATACACAAGTTTACAAGGCAAATGGGTCAATTCACCTTGACGTGTCAACGTTTCCAAATGGTAATGTGTTACCAAATGGAATCATTTCGTGTACCTTACAACCCTTAGCTTATCTTTGTTTAAACTACTATCCTTTGTTATCCTCACTCCCGTAACTAACTCATTATTGTATATCCAACATGTCTCGTCACCATGGAAAGCGTGGAAGTTCTGACCGTAAGCTAGCTGCCATGATTGCTCGGCAAATGGCTTCCGTCATCCCGACCATGGTTGCTGAACTTAATAGCACCCTAATGGCTAATAGCAACAACAACTCCAATGGGAACAACAGCGGTGCTAATGGAGACAATAACAACAATCAACAAGGGAACACTTGCACCTGCACTTTCAAACACTTCAATTCGTGCAAACCCACTAGCTTTAGTGGAAAAGAAGGAGCCACTGGACTTCTCGAGTGGTTCGAGAGTATGGAGAACACGTTCATCGTTAGCGAGTGCCCCGACGAGTTCAAGGTTCGCTATGCTACAAGTGTTCTTCAACAACGGGCACTAACATGGTGGAATAGTGAAAAGAGAAACCGTGGAACTGAGGTTGCTTTGGCGTTGCCCTGGGAGGAATTTAAGGATATCATGATCCAAAAGTTTTGCCCGAGGAGCGAATTGCAAAAGCTAGAGGAGGAGTTCTGGAACCTCAAACAAGATGGTGGGAATCACTTGGCTTATTCCACCCGACATCATGAATTGAGTATGCTTCTACCACACATGGTGGACACCATGCCCCGTAACATTGAGAAATTTATCAAGGGGGTGCCATCTCAAATTCAAGATGCCGTGGGGGGTAGTAGGCCCACAACTTTGGAGGAGGCAATTACTATCACCGCGCAGCTCACCAAGAATCATATTAGAGCTGGCACTATGTCGGCAAAGGGTACCAAGTCTACGGCGAAGGTGACACCCGAGGCAACAAAGAAGGTAAGGGCCGAGTCATCTTCTCAAAATAAGAAGCGTAAGTTCACTCCGACGCGCAACTACGCTGTGACCGCACCCAATGCTCCTGAAAAACACATGGTGGTTGCAAATCAAGCCCCCGTGGCTAGAGTTTATGTTGGTCCATATCCTATGTGTAACACGTGCAAGTATCACCATGTCACACCCCAACCTTGACGGCGGAAACGTCGAGATGTGAGGGTTAAGATTGTTCACAGCCACATAACGCTATATTTAAATTTCAAATATTATTATCATAAGTCTAAAAATGAAATACAAGCATAAGTCTCTAACATGAAATAAGTTCCAAACAAGACTAAACATTTCATAAACATTTTATTCATTAACTAGGTCCAAGTCCTAGTTTTATTGCAAGCTTCAAAAGTCCACTTTAAACTTGGGGGTTTCCTGAAACATGATAAAAATAAGAGTCAACTAAAAATAGTTGGTGAGTTTCCAAGGTTTTCATACATAATATGAAAAAGGTTACAAGTAGCAATTCATGTCATAGGTCATAAGCAAGTAAGGTTATAGAACACATATCGTTACAACCAAACCTCGACTTGATTACAAGTATAAAAGATTGGCTAAGTGTATTTGGTTCCCATGATGAACAAGCATACGTCATCAGGAGTCGGCAATACCTCGACTTTAGCACCAAATAGGCTTGTCAGGCCCAAAGATCTAAGACGTCGCCAGGCTAGCAATAGTTAATGAATGTAAACAAACTATGTATCTCATATAAACACTTACAATACACAAATAACCATGACAAAATAATAAGTTGAATTGCATGTGATTTACAAGTCTCAAACGTGTATAAGTGTAACATGTATAAGCTATCATGTTTCACCCCAAATTAGTGTGAAAATATGAAAAAGGGGCAAGGAAACTCACATGTCAAAATAAGTGCAAGAATGGTGATAAATAAGAATAATAATAAGCGTCGTTCCAAAGTCGTTTCGTCACAAGGCACCTAAATATATATATATTCACAAGGTTAAAGTTTGATAATAAGTTTAACGAGTTACCATGGAATAGAGTTTAATTTGATGTTTGGGGTTTTTGTCATTTATATCAACCAATGAAAATCAATTATATCTTCGTGGAAATGATTTGCTTATATTATATAAAAATAAGGACAACACTTATAGTAATTTTGTAGTATTTATAACGTTTAAATAAAATGCTATAATAAAATGAACATGATTCAATCAATAATTTAGGACAACGTTAGAAAATAGCGGTTTGTATAGACTAGTATAAATTTTATATGAAATAAATATATATATATATATATATATATATATATATATATATATATATATATAATATATATATATATATATATATATATATATATATATATATATATATATATATATATATATATATATATATTTATATATATATATATATATATACACTAGCTATATAATTAGCTTTAGAATGTTAAATAAAATATAAGGATACTTTTATAAATAAATAAATTTAAGAGGATTAATTAAATGGTTTTAAAATAAATAAAGTTTACAAGATAAATTTTTATAATTTTTAGAAATATTCTTTTTTTTAAACTGCAGAAAATTCAAAAACAATAAAAATAATGGGGGGGGTCCCTGGGTTCGAACCCGGGACCTCCAACATGGGATGAGCGAACATAACCAGTGAACCATGGCTCCAGCCGCGATAAAACTCCACTTTTAATTCTTAAAAACAAGGTTTAAACAAAACCCCCAATTTACATGAACCCTAGATCCACAATCGATCAAATTGAACATCAATTCAAGGTTATCAATCAAATTAAGTTTAGGGCTTTTGTTCCTCATGTGAAATCGAGTATATGTATGTATTTAACTTACTTGATTCGTTTGGTATTCGATGCTCGCGTTATGGACCTAGGTCGCGACCGAGGAGAAACTGGTTCAAGGTGCAATCGTCGATGAAAATCCAATTAAACTTGCAGATAGCTTCGAGTGATGATCCAGATGAAAAGCCCTTTATGAATTTCGAAAATTGGAGCCCTAATGATGGTGTTCGAGAGTGGTGCAAGTTGCGACCGAAGGTGATGATAGAATTCGATGTATGCGTTTGTTTCAGGTGAAATTGAAGAGTGTGATCGATTGCAGATAGCTAAACGGTTGTTTGTGTTAAGTTAATTCGATTATTGTTGTGTTTTAATGACAAAACGGCCATGAGTTGTAAGAGTTTCGGTTACACGATCGAATGGACCTGTAACCGATGTATAACTCGATGATTAAGTGCATTCAAAGTTCGAATTACGTATAGGAAACGGTTTGGATCCATTTTGGGTTACAAAAACGATCGGTTTTTGGTCGTTAAGCCTCGCCGGAGCCGCCGGTGTTAGGCCGGAAAGTGGCCGGAAAAACGGGCAAACGGGGGGTGGGGAGTTTGGGTTTTAATTAATTACACCTATAGTCCCTCAACTTTAGATTTCTATGATTTATGCCTAAACTTTAATGTAAAGTTTTAAAACTAACAATTTAGCCCCCTAGTTTAGTTGTTTTAAGTTAAAATTCACATGATTATTAATAATATTATTATTATTAATTTTATTATCAATATTATTATTATTACTATTATTATTTTATTATTATTATTATTATTATTATTATTATTATTATTATTATTATTATTATTATTATTATTATTATTATTATTATTAATAGCATTATTATTATCAATATTATTATTATTATTGTTATTATTATAATTGTTATCATTATTATTATTTACTTAGCTTATAAACTTTAAGTTAAATAAGAAATCATACATAAATAGCCCACCAAGTTTCATAAATAACATAAATAAACCATATAAGAATTAACAAAGTTAACTTTTAATTATCAAAAATACGAGATGTTACACACCATGCGAGCAACATTCCATGCCGAGTCTGCTCGTTGTGTGGGAAGTATGGTCATTTGGTGGCTACTTGTCTTCGTGCGCCAAACAACACCGCAATGCTCACAAACCGAACCTGTTATAACTGTGGCGAGCCTGGTCATATTCGTCCACAATGTCCTCGCAATGCGGGAACTGTGCCACCGGCTCGTGGAAGGGCTTTCAACATCAACGCCAACCAAGCACAATCCAACAACGAAGTGGTGAATGGTACGTCGTTGAACTCCTTTTAAATCGTTTCTTGTCTTATAAAAAATTCCTATCTGTGTACATCATACCAATAATGGGTTATTACCTAACAGGTATGTATCTTGTAAATAGTCATTATGCATCTGTATTGTTTGATTCGGGTGCGGATAGGAGTTTCGTGGCGTTAGAATTCGAGCCTATACTTTCTAAACCGCGTGTTAATCTGGAAAGATCCTTCACGGTCGAGGTCGCCGATGGAAAATCCATCGTCGTTGACGTCGTAATACGTGATTGCACCTTAAGCCTTAACGAACACGAGTTCTTCGTCGACCTTATTCCTATGCAATTGGGAAGCTTTGATGTTATCATTGGCATGGATTGGTTAGCCAAACATCGTGCGGAAATTCTATGCTTCGAGAAGTGCATCCGAATTCCTTTACTGACTGGGGATACTTTGAAGGACTTTGGGGAGAAATCATCCTAAGGACTCAAACTTATGTCTTGCATCAAGGCCCGCAAGTGCTTAAGTAAAAACTACATGGCTTTCATGGCATATGTAGTTAATACGAAAGCCAAGGGTAAGGAATTGAAAGACATTCCTGTCGTGCGGGACTTTCCCGAGGTTTTTCCCGAGGATCTTAAAGGACTACCTCCCGTGCGAGAAGTTGAGTTCAAGATTGACTTGATCCCTGGTGCGAACTCTGTGGCTAAATCACCTTATCGTCTTGTACCGTCTGAAATGCAAGAACTAGCTAGTCAACTGCAAGAGTTGACCGATAAGGGGTTCATTCGTCCTAGTTCTTCACCGTGGGGTGCACCCGTACTGTTCGTGAAGAAGAAGGATGGTTTGTTCCGTATGTGCATCGACTACCGAGAACTCAACAAGCTTACTATCAAAAACCGATACCCTCTCCCTCGAATCGACGATCTCTTCGACCAACTTCAAGGAGCAACTCAATTCTCAAAGATTGATCTACGTTATGGGTATCATCAACTACGTGTTCACGATGATGACATTCCAAAGACCGCTTTTCGTACTCGATATGGGCACTACGAGTTCATGATTATGCCTTTTGGCTTGACCAATGCACCTGCCGTGTTCATGGATCTTATGAATCGAGTATGTAAACCGTATTTGGATAAGTTTGTGATCGTGTTCATTGATGACATTCTTATTTATTCCAAGATGAAAATTGATCACGAGACGCACTTGCGACAAGTTCTTGGACTTTTGAAGAAGGAGCAATTATACGCCAAGTTTTCCAAGTGTAAATTCTGGTTAGAAGAGGTTCCATTCTTAGGGCATGTGGTGAATAGCCAAGGAATTCACGTTGATCCTGCTAAAATTGAAGCCGTGAAGAATTGGTGTGTTCCCACAACACCAACCGAGGTTCGTTCTATTCTGGGCTTAGCGGGATATTACCATAGGTTCATAGCGAATTTCTTGAAGATTGCTAAACCACTAACGGCGCTAACCCAAAAGAATCGACTCTTTGAACAGGGACCCGAGCAAGAAGAGGCTTTCGAGACATTGAAACGCAAGCTGTGTAACGCTCTTATTCTCACACTTCTCGACGGGAACGATGACTTTACCATGTATTGTGATGCTTCTAATCAAGGTCTTGGTTGTGTTCTCATACAACGAGGCAAAGTCATAGCATACGCGCCGAGGCAATTGAAGGTTCATGAAGTGAACTACACAACTCACGATCTTGAACTTGGGGCTGTGGTTTTTGCTTTGAAGATTTGGCGACACCATCTTTATGGGACGCAATGCATAGTCTACACCGATCATAAGAGTCTCCAACATGTGTTCAACCAAAAGGATCTCAACATGAGACAAAGACGATGGATTGAGTTGATTAACGACTACGACTGTGACATTCGCTATCACCCTGGAAAGGCGGATGTTGTAGCCGACGCGCTGAGTCGCAAGGTCCACAACAAGACTGTCTCGCCCCAAGAAATTCGAGATCGAAGGCAATGGTTTGATACGCTAGGAGAATTTGATACCGAGATTCATGTGGATGTCAACGAGGCTACTATCATGCTTCAAATCATTATGAACGATAGTGACCTCGAGTTATGCATTCGCGAGGCTCAACAAGCGGCATTAACCAACGAAGGGAAGGATGAAGATTTGATGTCTAACGTTCGGTCACAACTGGAGACAAAACCGAACGGCATGTGGTACTTCTTGAATCGACTTTGGATTCTGAATCGTGATAACCTTTGGCACTTCGTTATGAATGAAGCTCATCAAACCCGATATTCCATTTGTGACATCCGGTAAATTTCCGTTACCAAACTCCGTTAGTTTCGTTAAGTCTTGCATACACGTGTCGTGAACACACACTAGTTGTCGTTTAACGTTGGTGACCTATTAATAATGAATAATGTTAAATTAATGTGAATCTAATTGATTATGTGATTATTGTGTTATGTTTATATGGTTGCATGTTTTTATATGTTAATTGTGAATTAATCGCGTAACGTGGAAACGTGTGTATTAATCCGTATGTTTGTGTTTTGTAAAGATGAAACATATAATTTGTTACCATGAGTTATATGTTTATTATTATAGTTTAAAAATCATTTAAAAGTGTTTAAAAGAGTGCCTTTTAATAAAATACAAAACACAAGGGCCTAAGTTGTCAATTTGCAAAGTTTAACTAAACAAAACACAACCCAACCCTAATTCCCCACCCTTCGGCCGCGATCTCAACCTCTCACCCTCTCCCTTGCGAAATCCAGCCAAGAACAAGCATATTCGTGTGGATTTGGTTCGATTTCATCCATATAACACCTAAGAATCATCAATTGCAAGCAATTACAAGTTTAAAGGTTAGTTTTTTCACGTTTTTGGTGAATTGTTCATAGTGGCCGAACCCTAATTCGTGGATTGGCATTCATGGAGTCGAAATTGGTGTCTAATGTTGATGTTTATATGTTAGTTAGGTTGATTACATGTTAGTTAACGTGGATTATGTATGAATTACATGTTCTTAGTGATTTAATCATGGATTTTGATTCTTGACAAACCCTAGTTCGAATTTTGTATGATTTTGGGTGGATGATTGTTGTTTGATGAATGTTTGATGATTATTGGGTTGTATGAATGTTAGAATACATTGATCTTACAAGAAAGTTGGGATTTTGATGCATTGTTCATAGGTTACTAAGAATAGTAACTTTATTTTGCATGAAGTAGTGATCTAGTGATGGATTGATGTTATGGATGAGTTCATGATGATAATTAGATGCTAGATTGTTGTTATGAATGCTAGAAATCTTTGAATACATGTTGTTAGTTCATAGCTTGCCAAAAGTAGAAACTTTTGTTTATGAAGATGGTTAGATTATGGTGTTTAGGTGTTGTTGATCATGCATAGTTGTTGATATGAGCTTGAATTGGTATATTATTAATGAATTCATGAATGTATAGGATGTTTGATAGATTTTGGGATGTTCTTTCCCAAAAGGGAAACTTTATTTGTGTAAAGTTTGATGTATGATGATATGAACATGTTTGGGATGTTAGTAGCATGTTAGTATGATCATGGATGAATTCTAAGGTGATGAAACATGTTGAATTAGTTGTATGGGATGTTTTGGATAATCATGGATGATATTTGGATTTTGGTGATCATGTATGAAGTTGGTGTTGATTAGTTGTTAGGATATCATGTTTGGGTTTGGTGAGTAATGATTATAGTGTATGTTGAATGCTATGAGCATGGCTATGGTTTAAGTGTTATGTATGGATAATGTAGCATGTGTAAGATACTATTTGTATGTTAACCATGTGTGTTATATGTTCTCATTGGCTTTATTTGAATTGTAACTCATAATGTCACCAACGGGTCAAACGGGTCAACTAGGTCAAACGTGTCTATTTGTTTGGAAGCTTGAGTCTTTGGTTCTGGTATGATTAGGGTTTTCACATGTCTTTCATTTACACGTACTTATGTACTCGCATGATCTAGGTAACCTTTGAAGGTTGGCTATCCACTCGTTTCTCAAATAAACCCTAAGTACTCTTTGCATACATCAGGTGAGTTCATGCCCCACGCTTTATTTAATCTCTTTTGGGGGAGATAGCATACTGGTATTTTATGAACGCTTTTAATATTTAAGTTGTGTTAAATATTGATATGGTGTTATTTATCATGGAAAGTCCTCACACTTTCGAATTGTTAATATTAAATAGCGGGGAAACTTGGGTAGTACTACTGGGTCTGACGAGCCCCACCTGTGTGACTCGAGGTCAACCGGGTGCAATTTGTCCTATTGAACATTGTCACGACATGGTAAGTCGTGACAGGAGGCAACAACTATCACAGTCAGCTTCAATTGCGAAATCACTATGTATTAATATTTGCTGTTAATAGACTAGCTATCTATTGCAATACACTGCTTATATATATATCACAACTGTTTATATGTTTACTGAACTCAAACTCTTGAACTCACCAACCTATGTGTTGACATTTAGTATGCTTTTCTCAGGTCATTAAGCTGCTTGCCTCTAGGAGCACTCCACGGTTCACTTGCATATTAAGACTCAGTTTTCAAGACATTAGCATTTTAATGATTGTGGTTTACTGTTTTGGGTTGGCACTTGTTTTGCCATATTTATACTTTATTTGTTGAGTTGTATTCAAAACGCTTCCGCACTGTTTCAAACTAAATCTTTGGTTGTTTTATTTACTTGTGGCATATAGAGTCGTTCTATGTAACTACTGACTGTGATCCTGGTTTGTTCACACGCCTCGCGGTAAAACCCCGCACGTGGATTTTGAGGGTGTGACAGATTGGTATCAGAGCCATTGGTTATAGGGAACTAGGTTGCATACACACTAGACTATAACCGCACACAGTTAGTTAGTTACCTGTACTTTATTTTCATCTACTGTATACTCATTGGCATACACGTCACACTATCTGCAGCATGGCATCGTCATCAAGAGCTTCTGGAAAGCGACCTGCATCACCTGCGCGATCCGAGTCCCCACCTCCTGCACCTGTACCTGATGATGGACTCGACTGGCCTCGTTTTGATTATCCTCGAGGGGAGTTCGACTGGGATCAACCTTTCGCGTTGATGAAGCGTGACCCCCCAAGGGACTGGAGCTTTTATCCTAGATTTGTCAACCACCTCATGTATAGGGAACGCGTGCCCGAGCCGAGACCCAGAACGAGAGGTAGCTCTGATTCAGCAGTACCTTCACTACCCCGGACGGAGCAGTCCAACGAGCAGTTGATTGCTGCATTGGTGGCAGCATTAGACACAGAACAGCGTCGAGTCAGGCGACTCATTAGCGACGTTTGTACACTACAGACCGAGGTGTACAACCTAAGGAATGGGATGGATGAGCTTGATGGGCGTCATGGAGAGACCCTAGACGGGTGCTACCAAATGAGGGACGGGATTGTAGACCTCAGTGGACGCGTGACTACTTGCGAGCAGAGGGATGCTGTGGTTGATGACAGGATTGCTGCCTTGGAGGCACAGCTAGCAGCACTCCAGATTGCTATGGCTCCTGCACCTGCAGAGGAACCTGAGGAGGAAGAACCTGAGGAGGAGGAGGAACCAGAAGAGGAGGAACCTGAAGAGGAGGAGGATGAGAGTGATGGATCTGACATTGTTGATTGATTTTTGTCTCTTTTTACATGACTTGGACTACCTAGTGTTTTCTTTGAAACCTATGTGGGAAGGGTTGTTTCCCCACACGAACGACAAACTTAAATTTTGACATTGATGAATACATTGTGACTTATTTGCAATTTATTTACTTTGGTTATTATTTTTGTTATGAATGTTGTGGTTGTGATGATTTATTATTCCTTTATTGTTTACTGTACTCCAATGAGATAAATGTGTTTGATGTTACTCATTAATGTATTTGTGGATGTAAAGTGAACAATGGACGCACGTGGACGTGGTCGTGGACGTGGTCGTGGGCGCGGTCGTGGACGTGGCGCCGGAGATCATGGCGCTGGTGCCGTTAATATGACCCCTGCTGAGTTAACTGCCCTGATCCAGGCAGCGGTGGCTGCTGCCCAAGCGGGACAGCCAGCAGGTAAACAATGATTGAAAAATTAAACCGAATATCTTGCATAACCGTATAGGTTGTCTGATCAATAATTGTTGTGTTAAAGCAGGACCACCAGTATGTACTTATAAGTCCTTCATGGACTGTAAGCCCCATACCTACAGTGGCACTGAAGGCGCTGTGGGACTGGTACGCTGGTTCGAGAAGACGGAGTCCGTATTCTCCAAGTGTAACTGTCCACCTGCTGACCAGGTGAAATATGCCACCGGGACCCTGGAGGGTGCCGCCTTATCCTGGTGGAATGCCCAAGTTCAGATGTTGGGGCAAGCGTTGGCTAATGGACTGCCGTGGGCCGAGTTCAAAACCATGATGACCGAGGAGTACTGTCCTCGCAACGAGGTGCAAAAGTTGGAAATAGAGTTCTGGCAACTGAAAATGCAGGGCTCAGAAATTGAGGCTTACACTACTAGAACTCACGAGCTAGCAACGTTATGCCCGGGGATGGTAAATGAGATGCACAAGAGGATCGAGCACTACATACGGGGACTTGTACCCGAAATACAGAGTATGGTAACTGCTTCTAATCCAGCCACCATACAACAAGCCATTCAGTTAGCCCATAAGCTAACTGACCAAGCAGTGGAACAGGGTCGTCTACCCAAACGGGGCGCCGTGGCAAGCGTGCCCGATAACAAAAGAAAGTGGGATGGTAGTAGTAACACCAAAGCATATCATCTTCAGGCAGTCAACCTCAGCCTCAGCAGCAACAACAACCGGTCCAACAACAACGTAGGTTTGACAACAATCGTAACTTCAACCAAACAACTGCAACTAATCAAGGACCCAGTGGTTATGGTGGAAGACACCCGAAGTGCAACCGGTGCAACTACCATCACGTGGGACGATGTGATAGCTTCAAATGTCAGCGATGTGGTAAAATTGGACACGCTGCGAAGGATTGCCGTGGCGAACTGGTTAGGAGGACACAACAACCCCAGGAAACTCCTAAGGGTTGTTTTGAATGTGGAAAGGAGGGGCACTACAAGCGAAATTGCCCGCGACTAAGGAGAAATGGAAATGGAAACAATGGAAATGGGCACAACAACAACAACAATAACAACAACAACAATGGTAACAACAACGGTGGAACTGGCAACGGTAATGGCGGTAATAAGGATGGAGCAAAGGGGAGAGCCTTCGTCATTGGCTCAGGTGAGGCTCTAAATGATCCTACAACTGTTACTGGTAGATTCTCTGTTAATGGTTGCTTTGCTACGGTACTATTCGATACTGGAGCTGATAGGAGTTTCGTGTCCTTAAAATTCTGTAGTCTTTTAAGTGATATACCATCCGCCCTAGAATCTAAATACACCGTAGAGTTGGCTGACGGTAAACAGATTCACGTAACGCATATCCTTAAAGACTGTAAGATAGAGCTTGCTGGTCATACTTTTGTTATAGACCTTATGCCTGTTACTCTGGGGAGTTTTGATGTTGTGATAGGCATGGATTGGCTTTCTAGCAAGCAAGCAGAAGTTATATGTCATGAAAAGATCATACGAATTCCTGTAGATGACACAATTCTGACGGTCCGAGGTGATAGAAGTGGTGCTGTGATAGGCATTATCTCGTTCATGAAAGCCCAAAAGTTACTACGAAAGGGTCGTGTGGCTATTCTAGCACTTGTGACTGATAAGCAGGCGAAGGAAAGAAGAATGGAGGATATTCCCATAGTGCGCGACTTTCCAGAGGTGTTTCCAGAGGATCTTCCTGGATTACCACCTCATCGTCAAGTGGAATTCCAAATTGAGCTAACTCCCGGCGCAGCCCCGATTGCTAGAGCACCTTATCGATTAGCACCGAACGAACTACAGGAGTTGTCGTCACAACTCCAGGAGCTATTAGATAAGGGTTTTATTCGCCCTAGTACATCACCCTGGGGAGCCCCTGTCCTGTTTGTTAAGAAGAAGGATGGCACGTTTCGGATGTGTATTGACTATAGGGAGCTAAATAAAGTAACAGTCAAGAACCGATACCCTCTACCCCGTATCGATGACTTGTTTGACCAACTTCAGGGATCAAGTTACTATTCGAAGATTGACTTGAGATCTGGCTATCATCAACTCAGAGTACGCGAAGAAGACATTTCCAAAACCGCGTTTCGTACCCGCTACGGTCATTATGAGTTCTTGGTCATGCCTTTTGGGTTGACAAATGCACCTGCTGTGTTCATGGACCTCATGAACCGTGTGTGCAAACCCTACCTCGATCAGTTTGTCATTGTGTTTATCGATGATATACTGATATATTCCAGGACCAAGGAAGACCATGAGGAGCATCTGCGGATGATTTTAGAGCTGCTGAAAAGGGAACAGCTGTACGCCAAATTCTCTAAGTGTGACTTTTGGATACGCGAGGTGCAATTCTTAGGTCATATTGTTAATGAGAAAGGGATACATGTTGATCCTGCCAAAATTGAGGCGATCAAGAATTGGACCACACCTAAAACGCCGAGTGAAATAAGACAATTCTTGGGTTAGCAGGTTACTATCGGCGATTCATAGAGGGATTCTCTAAGATTGCACAACCTCTCACAGCTTTGACTCACAAAGGGACTACATACAAATGGGGTGAAAGCCAAGAATCGGCTTTTCAATCGCTAAAGCAGAAGCTATGTACCGCGCCGATACTAGCACTGCCAGAGGGGACGGATGACTTCGTGGTGTATTGTGATGCATCCATTCAAGGCTTGGGTTGTGTCTTAATGCAGCGAGACAAAGTGATAGCCTACGCCTCGAGACAATTAAAAGTTCATGAGAAGAACTATACTACTCATGACTTAGAGTTGGGTGCAGTAGTCTTTGCCTTAAAGATTTGGAGACATTACTTGTACGGTACCAAGTGCACTATCTACACCGATCACAAGAGTCTTCAACATATCTTTGAACAAAAGGAATTGAATATGAGGCAACGACGTTGGGTGGAGCTGCTAAACGACTATGATTGCGCTATTAAATACCATCCGGGAAAGGCGAATGTGGTTGCTGATGCCTTAAGCCGGAAGGAAACAGCTAAACCCAGACGGGTGCGAGCTTTACAGCTCACTATCAGTACTCAACTGCCTGAACAAGTTAAGGAGGCACAGGTAGAAGCTTTGAAAGCAGAAAACATTGGTTCTGAGTCGTTGAGAGGAATGGATAAACAGCTGGTGATGAAGGAAGATGGAATTCGATATTTCATGGATAGACTTTGGGTGCCTGCCTATGGAAATTTGAGAGACCTGGTTATGAGTGAGGCACACAAATCTAAGTACTCTATACATCCTGGATCTGATAAAATGTATCATGATCTGAAGGCGCACTATTGGTGGCCTAATATGAAAGCGGATGTGGCTACATATGTGAGCAAGTGCTTGACCTGCTCGAAGGTAAAGGTGGAGTATCAAAAACCATCCGGACTATTGCAGCAACCCGAGATACCGATGTGGAAGTGGGAACAAATCTCCATGGATTTTATTACCAAGCTGCCCAGGACTAGTAATGGTTGTGATACAATATGGGTTATTGTGGATCGATTGACAAAATCTGCTCATTTTCTTGCTATAAAGGAAACTGACAAGATGGAGAAGTTAACCCGCCTGTACCTCAAGGAGATCGTTTCCAGACACGGTGTACCGATCTCCATTATCTCTGATCGTGATGCTCGTTTCACGTCACACTTCTGGCAATCATTGCAGAAATCTTTGGGAACACGATTAGATATGAGTACTGCTTATCACCCGCAAACGGATGGCCAGAGTGAGCGTACCATACAGACGTTGGAAGATATGCTACGTGCTTGTGTAATTGATTTCGGGAATAACTGGGAAAGTTCACCTGCCATTGGTGGAATTTTCTTATAACAACAGTTATCACACTAGCATACAAGCAGCACCTTTCGAGGCTTTGTATGGGAGAAAATGTAGATCACCTGTTTGTTGGGCGGAAATTGGCGATAGTCAACTGACTGGTCCCGAGTTGATTCATGAAACAACTGAGAAGATCGTACAGATACGGAACCGTATGGCAGCAGCACGCGACAGACAAAGAGTTATGCTGACAGGAGACGGAAACCTTTAGAGTTTCAGGTTGGTGACAAGGTTTTGTTGAAAGTTTCACCATGGAAAGGCGTAGTTCGGTTTGGCAAGCGAGGGAAGCTAAACCCGAGGTACGTTGGACCATTTGAAATAGTGGAAAGAATAGGTCCAGTGGCCTATCGTCTAGCCCTACCTGATTCGCTAAGTGGAATCCATGATGTATTTCACGTATCAAACTTGAAGAAATGCATAACTGATGAAACGATGGTCGTACCACTAGAAGAGGTTCAAGTGGATGAGCAACTACGTTTTATTGAAGAACCAGTGGAGGTGATGGACCGTGAGGTGAAAACACTTAAGCAGAGCAAGATACCTATTGTCAAAATCCGTTGGAATTCGCGACGTGGACCGGAATTCACATGGGAACGGGAAGATCAAATGAAGCTTAAGTATCCTCATCTATTCGAGAAGACGATGTCTGCAGACGAAGGTATTGATTTAAATTTCGGGACGAAATTTCTTTCAACATGGGGATGATGTGACAACTCATCCAAAACTCACTCGATTCGATCTGTGTCAATCAGTATGATTTCGATTTCTGTGTGCCAATGCAGTAGACCAGTGATGGAACACTCTCACCATGTAACGCAATTTTCGGGACGAAAATTCTTTCAACATGGGGATAATGTGACATCCGGTAAATTTCCGTTACCAAACTCCGTTAGTTTCGTTAAGTCTTGCATACACGTGTCGTGAACACACACTAGTTGTCGTTTAACGTTGGTGACCTATAATAATGAATAATGTTAAATTAATGTGAATCTAATTGATTATGTGATTATTGTGTTATGTTTATGTGTTTGCATGTTTTTATATGTTAATTGTGAATTAATCGCGTAACGTGGAAACGTGTGTATTAATCCGTATGTTTGTGTTTTGTAAAGATGAAACATATAATTTGTTACCATGAGTTATATGTTTATTATTATAGTTTAAAAATCATTTAAAAGTGTTTAAAAGAGTGCCTTTTAATAAAATACAAAACACAAGGGCCTAAGTTGTCAATTTGCAAAGTTTAACTAAACAAAACACAACCCAACCCTAATCCCCACCCTTCGGCCGCGATCTCAACCTCTCACCCTCTCCCTTGCGAAATCCAGCCAAGAACAAGCATATTCGTGTGGATTTGGTTCGATTTCATCCATATAAACCTAGGAATCATCAATTGCAAGCAATTACAAGTTTAAAGGTTAGTTTTTTCACGTTTTTGGTGAATTGTTCATAGTGGCCGAACCCTAATTCGTGGATTGGCATTCATGGAGTCGAAATTGGTGTCTAATGTTGATGTTTATATGTTAGTTAGGTTGATTACATGTTAGTTAACGTGGATTATGTATGAATTACATGTTCTTAGTGTTTAATCATGGATTTTGATTCTTGACAAACCCTAGTTCGAATTTTGTATGATTTTGGGTGGATGATTGTTGTTTGATGAATGTTTGATGATTATTGGGTTGTATGAATGTTAGAATACATTGATCTTACAAGAAAGTTGGGATTTTGATGCATTGTTCATAGGTTACTAAGAATAGTAACTTTATTTTGCATGAAGTAGTGATCTAGTGATGGATTGATGTTATGGATGAGTTCATGATGATAATTAGATGCTAGATTGTTGTTATGAATGCTAGAAATCTTTGAATACATGTTGTTAGTTCATAGCTTGCCAAAAGTAGAAACTTTTGTTTATGAAGATGGTTAGATTATGGTGTTTAGGTGTTGTTGATCATGCATAGTTGTTGATATGAGCTTGAATTGGTATATATTAATGAATTCATGAATGTATAGGATGTTTGATAGATTTTGGGATGTTCTTTCCCAAAAGGGAAACTTTATTTGTGTAAAGTTTGATGTATGATGATATGAACATGTTTGGGATATTAGGAGCATGTTAGTATGATCATGGATGAATTCTAAGGTGATGAATCATGTTGAATTAGTTGTATGGGATGTTTTGGATAATCATGGATGATATTTGGATTTTGGTGATCATGTATGAAGTTGGTGTTGATTAGTTGTTAGGATATCATGTTTGGGTTTGGTGTATGAATGTATGATTATAGTGTATGTTGAATGCTATGAGCATGGCTGTGACATCCGGTAAATGTCCGTTACCAACTACGTTAGTTCGTTAAGTCTTGAATACACGTGTGAGCACACACTAGTTGTTTTTTAACGTTGGTGACCTAATAATAATGAATAATGTTAAATAATGTGAATCTAATTGATTATGTGATTATTGTGGTATGTTTATGTGTTTGCATGTTTTTTATATGTTAATTGTGAATTAATCGCGTAACGTTGAAAGGTGTGGATTATTCGTGTGTTGTGTTTATAAAGATGAAAACATATTTTGTTACCATGAGTTATATGTTTATTATTATAGTTTAAAAATCATTTAAAAGTGTTTAAGAGAGTGCCTTTTAATAAAATACAAAACACAAGGGCCTAAGTTGTCAAATGCAAAGTTTAACTAAACAAAAACACAACCCAACCTATCCCACCCTTGCGCCGCGATCTCAACCTCTCACCCTCTCCATTCGATTCCAGCCAAGAGCAAGCAAATTCGTGTGGGTTTGGTTCGATTTCATCCATATAAACCTAAGAATCATCAATTGCAAGCAATTACAGTTTAAAGGGTAGTTTGTTCACGTTTTTGTGTTTTTTCATATAGGCCGACCAAACCCTAATTGTGATTTGACATTCATGGAGTCGAAATTGGTGTTGTTTGATGTTGTTAATTCATTTAGTTAGATTGTTTACATGTTGTTTAACGTGGATTATGTATGAATTACTTTTTTGTTATTTAGTTTTTTAATCATGGATTTTGGTTCTTGACAAACCCTAGTTCGAATTTTGTATGATTTTGGTGGATGATTGTTGTTTGATGATGTTTGATGATTATTGGGTTGTATGAATGTTAGAATACATGATCTTACAAGAAAGTTGGGATTTTGATGATGCATTGTTCATAGGTTACTAAGAATAGTAACTTTATTTTGCATGAAGTAGTGATCTAGTGATGGATTGATGTTGGAGAGTTCATGATGATAATAGATGCTAGATTGTTGTTATGAATGCTAGAAATCTTTGAATACATGTTGTTAGTTCTAGCTGCCAAAAGTAGAAACTTTTGTTTATGAAGATGGTTGATTATGGTGTTTAGGTGTTGTTGATCATGCATAGTTGTTGATATGAGCTTGAATTGGTATATTATTAATGAATTCATGAATGTATAGGATGTTTGATAGATTTTGGGATGTTCTTTCCCAAAAGGGAAACTTTATTTGTGTAAAGTTTGATGTATGATGATATGAACATGTTTGGGTTAGGAGCATGTTAGTATGATCATGGATGAATTCTAAGGTGTGATGAAACATGTTGAATTAGTTGTATGAGATGTTTTGGATAATCATGGATGATATTTGGATTTGTGGTGATCATGTATAAAAGTTGTGTTGATTAGTTGCTAGGATATCATGTTTGGGTTTGGTGAGTAATGATTATGGTGTATGTTGAATGCTATGAGCATGGCTAAGACTTAAGGGTTATGTATGGATAATGTAGCATGTGTATGATACTATTTTGAATGTTAACCATGTGTTATATGGCTTATTGGTTTATTTGAATTATAACCCATAATGTCACCAACGGGTCAAACGGGTCAAATAGGTCAAAGTGTGTCTATTTGTTTGGAAGCTTGAGTCTTTGGTTTTGGTATGATTAGGGTTTCACATGTCTTTATTTACACGTACTTATGTACTCGCATGATCTAGGTAACCTTTGAAGGTTGGCTATCCACTCGTTTCTCAATTAAACCCTAAGTACTCTTTGCATACATCAGGTGAGTTCATGCCCCACGCTTTATTTAATCTCTTTTGGGGGAGATAGCATACTGGTATTTACGAACGCTTTTAATATTTAAGTTGTGTTATAATATTGATATAGTGCTATTTATCATGGAAAAGTCCTCACACTTTCGAATTGTTAATATTAAATAGCGGGGAAACTTTTGTGGTAGTACTACTGGGTCTGACGAGCCCCACCTGTGTGACTCGAGGTCAACTGGGTGCAATTTGTCCTATTGAACATTGTCACGACATGGTAAGTCGTGACAGGAGGCAACAACTATCACAGTCAGCTTCAATTGCGAAATCACTATGTATTAATATTTGATGTTAATAGACTAGCTATCTATTGCAATACACTGCTTATATATATATCACAACTGTGTTTATATGTTTACTGAACTCAAACTCTTGAACTCACCAACCTATGTGTTGACATTTAGTATGCTTTTCTCAGGTCATTAAGCTGCTTGCCTCTAGGAGCACTCCACGGTTCACTTGCATATTAAGACTCAGTTTTCAAGACATTAGCATTTTAATAATTGTGGTTACTGTTTTGGGTTTTGGGTTGGCACTTGTTTTGCCATATTTATACTTTTATTTGTTGAGTTGTATTCAAAACGCTTCCGCACTGTTTAAAACTAAATCTTTGGTTGTTTATTTTACTTGTGGCATATAGAGTCGTTCTATGTAACTACTGACTGTGATCCTGGTTTGTTCACAACGCCTCGCGGTAAAACCCCGCACGTGGATTTTGAGGGTGTGACAGATTGGTATCAGAGCCACTCTGTGCCATCGGGATGTGGGACATACCTCACCAAGGATGGTGACATCTCGGGCTCATCGAGGACGATGAGTCCAAACATGCTTGTGACACCCTACACATATCACACATCGGCCGTGGACAGGAGAGATTCCTGGTTCATAAGGATGTCTGGTCTCTAATATCACAACGCGTTTTGGGCGTATTCCGCACTGTTTCAAAGAAATATTTGGTGTTTTATTTTATTTGTGGCATATGAGTCGTTCTAATGTAACTACTGACTGTGATCCTGGTTTGTTCACACGCCTAGCGGTAAAAACCCCGCCGTGGGATTTGAGGGTTGCCAATTGTATCAGAGCCCATTGGTTATAGGGAACTAGGTTGGATACACACTAGACTATAACCGCACACAGTTGTAGTTACCTTGTACTATTGTCATCTACTGTATACTCATCGGCATACACGTCACACTATCTGCAGCATGGGCATCGTCATCAAGAGCTGCTGGAAACGACCGACTGAATCACCTGGCGATCACGAGTCACCCACCTCATGCACCTGTACCTGATGATGGACTCGACTGGCCTCGTTTTGATTATCCTCGAGGGGAGGTTGACTGGATCAACTTCGGCGTTGTGAAGCGTGACCCCCAAGGGACTGGAGCTTTATCCTAGGTTTGTCAAACCACTATGTATAGGGAACGCGTGCCCGAGCCGAGACCCAGAACGAGAGGTAGCTCTGATTCAGCAGTACCTTCACTACCCCGGACGGAGCAGTCCAACGAGCAGTGATTGCTGCATTGGTGGCAGCATTAGACACAGAACAGCGTCGAGTCAGGCGACTCATAGCGACGTTTGTACACTACAGACCGAGGTGTACAACCTAAGGAATGGGATGGATGAGCTTGGATGGGCGTCATGGAGAGACCCTAGACGGGTGCTACCAAATGAGGGACGGGATTGTAGACCTCAGTGGACGCGTGACTACTTGCGAGCAGAGGGATGCTGTGGTTGATGACAGGATGCTGCTTTGGAGGCACAGCTAGCAGCACTCAGGTTGCTATGGCTCCTGCACTGCAGAGGAACCTGAGGAGGAAGAACCTGAGGAGGAGGAGGAACCAGAAGAGGAGGAACCTGAAGAGGAGGAGGATGAGAGTGATGGATCTGACATTGTTGATTGATTTTTTTTCTTTTCTCTTTTACATGACTTGGACTACCTAGTGTTTCTTTGAAACCTATGTGGGAAGGGTTGTTTCCCACACGAACGACAAACTTAAATTTTGACATTGATGAATACATTGTGGCTTATTTGCAATTATTTACGTTGGTTATTATTTTTGTTATGAATGTTGTGGTTGTGATGATTTATTATTCCTTTATTGTTTACTGTACTTCAATGAGATAAATGTGTTTGATGTTACTCATTATTGTATTTGTGGATGTAAAGTGAACAATGGACGCACGTGGACGTGGTCGTGGACGTGGTCGTGGGCGCGGTCGTGGACGTGGCGCCGGAGACCATGGCGCCGGAGATCATGGCGCTGGTGCCGTTAATATGACCCCTGCTGAGTTAACTGCCCTGATTCAGGCAGCGGTGGCTGCTGCCCAAGCGGGACAGCCAGCAGGTAAACAATGATTGGAAAAATAAACCGAATATCTTGCATAACCGTCTAGGTTGTATGGTTCTGATCAATATGTTGTGTTAAAGCAGGACCACCAGCATGTACTTATAAGTCCTTCATGGACTGTAAGCCCCATACCTACAGCGGCACTGAAGGCGCTGTGGGACTGGTACGCTGGTTCGAGAAGACGGAGTCCGTATTCTCCAAGTGCAACTGTCCACCTGCTGACCAGGTGAAATATGCCACCGGGACCCTGGAGGGTGCCGCCTTATCCTGGTGGAATGCCCAAGTTCAGATGTTGGGGCAAGCGTTGGCTAATGGACTGCCGTGGGCCGAGTTCAAAACCATGATGACCGAGGAGTACTGTCCTCGCAACGAGGTGCAAAAGTTGGAAATAGAGTTCTGGCAACTGAAAATGCAGGGCTCAGAAATTGAGGCTTACACTACTAGAACCCACGAGCTAGCAACATTATGCCCGGGGATGGTAAATGAGATGCACAAGAGGATCGAGCACTACATACGGGGACTTGTACCCGAAATACAGAGTATGGTAACTGCTTCTAATCCAGCCACCATACAGCAGGCCATTCAGTTAGCCCATAAGCTAACTGACCAAGCAGTGGAACAGGGTCGTCTACCCAAACGGGGCGCCGTGGCAAGCGTGCCCGATAACAAAAGAAAGTGGGATGGTAGTAGTAACACCAAAGCATCATCATCTTCAGGCGGTCAACCTCAGCCTCAGCAGCAACAACAACCGGTCCAACAGCAACGTAGGTTTGACAACAATCGTAACTTCAACCAAACAACTGCAACTAATCAAGGACCCAGTGGTTATGGTGGAAGACACCCGAAGTGCAACCGGTGCAACTATCATCACGTGGGACGATGTGATAGCTTCAAATGTCAGCGATGTGGTAAAATTGGACACGCTGCGAAGGATTGCCGTGGCGAACTGGTTAGGAGGACGCAACAACCCCAGGAAACTCCTAAGGGTTGTTTTGAATGTGGAAAGGAGGGGCACTACAAGCGAAATTGCCCACAATTGAGGAGAAATGGAAATGGCAACAATGGGAATGGACACAACAACAACAACAATAACAACAACAACAATGGTAACAACAACGGTGGCAATGGCAACGGTAATGGCGGTAATAAGGATGGAGCAAAGGGGAGAGCCTTCGTCATTGGCTCAGGTGAGGCTCTAAATGATCCTACAACTGTTACTGGTAGATTCTCTGTTAATGGTTGCTTTGCTACGGTACTATTCGATACTGGAGCTGATAGGAGTTTCGTGTCCTTAAAATTCTGTAGTCTTTTAAGTGATATACCCTCCGCCCTAGAATCTAAATACACCGTAGAGTTGGCTGACGGTAAACAGATTCACGTAACTCATATCCTTAAAGACTGTAAGATAGAGCTTGCTGGTCATACTTTCGTTATAGATCTTATGCCTGTTACTCTGGGGAGTTTTGATGTTGTGATAGGCATGGATTGGCTTTCTAGCAAGCAAGCAGAAGTTATATGTCATGAAAAGATCATACGAATTCCTGTTGATGACACAATTCTGACAGTCCGAGGTGATAGAAGTGGTGCTGTGATAGGCATCATCTCGTTCATGAAAGCCCAAAAGTTACTACGAAAGGGTCGTGTGGCTATTCTAGCGCTTGTAACTGATAAGCAGGCGAAGGAAAGAAGAATGGAGGATATTCCCATAGTGCGCGACTTTCCAGAGGTGTTTCCAGAGGATCTTCCTGGATTACCACCTCATCGTCAAGTGGAATTCCAAATTGAGCTAACTCCCGGCGCAGCCCCGATTGCTAGAGCACCTTATCGATTAGCACCGAACGAACTACAGGAGTTGTCGTCACAACTCCAGGAGCTATTAGATAAGGGTTTTATTCGCCCTAGTACATCACCCTGGGGAGCCCCTGTCCTGTTTGTGAAGAAGAAGGATGGCACGTTTCGGATGTGTATTGACTATAGGGAGCTAAATAAAGTAACAGTCAAGAACCGATACCCTCTACCCCGTATCGATGACTTGTTTGACCAACTTCAGGGATCAAGTTACTATTCGAAGATTGACTTGAGATCTGGCTATCATCAACTCAGAGTACGCGAAGAAGACATTTCCAAAACCGCGTTTCGTACCCGCTACGGTCATTATGAGTTCTTGGTCATGCCTTTTGGGTTGACAAATGCACCTGCTGTGTTCATGGACCTCATGAACCGTGTGTGCAAACCCTACCTCGATCAGTTTGTCATTGTGTTTATCGATGATATACTGATATATTCCAGGACCAAGGAAGACCATGAGGAGCATTTGCGGATGATTTAGAGCTACTGAAAAGGGAACAGCTGTACGCCAAATTCTCTAAGTGTGACTTTTGGATACGAGAAGTACAATTCTTAGGTCATATTGTTAATGAGAAAGGGATACATGTTGATCCTGCCAAAATTGAGGCGATCAAGAATTGGACCACACCTAAAACGCCGAGTGAAATAAGACAATTCTTGGGATTAGCAGGTTACTATCGGCGATTCATAGAGGGATTCTCTAAGATTGCACAACCTCTCACAGCTTTGACTCACAAAGGGACTACATACAAATGGGGTGAAAGCCAAGAATCAGCTTTTCAATCGCTAAAGCAGAAGCTATGTACCGCGCCGATACTAGCACTGCCAGAGGGGACGGATGACTTCGTGGTATATTGTGATGCATCCATTCAAGGCTTGGGTTGTGTCTTAATGCAGCGAGACAAAGTGATAGCCTACGCCTCGAGACAATTAAAAGTTCATGAGAAGAACTATACTACTCATGACTTAGAGTTGGGTGCAGTAGTCTTTGCCTTAAAGATTTGGAGACATTACTTGTACGGTACCAAGTGCACTATCTACACCGATCACAAGAGTCTTCAACATATCTTTGAACAGAAGGAATTGAATATGAGGCAACGACGTTGGGTGGAGCTGCTAAACGACTATGATTGCGCTATTAAATACCATCCGGGAAAGGCGAATGTGGTTGCTGATGCCTTAAGCCGGAAGGAAACAGCTAAACCCAGACGGGTGCGAGCTTTACAGCTCACTATTAGTACTCAACTGCCTGAACAAGTTAAGGAGGCACAGGTAGAAGCTTTGAAAGCAGAAAACATTGGTTCTGAGTCGCTGAGAGGAATGGATAAACAGCTGGTGATGAAGGAAGATGGGATTCGATATTTCATGGATAGACTTTGGGTGCCTGCCTATGGAAATTTGAGAGACCTGGTTATGAGTGAGGCACACAAATCCAAGTACTCTATACATCCTGGATCTGATAAAATGTATCATGATCTGAAGGCGCACTATTGGTGGCCTAATATGAAAGCGGATGTGGCTACATATGTGAGCAAGTGCTTGACCTGCTCGAAGGTGAAGGTGGAGTATCAAAAACCATCTGGACTATTGCAGCAACCTGAGATACCGATGTGGAAATGGGAACAAATCTCCATGGATTTTATTACCAAGCTGCCCAGGACTAGTAATGGTTGTGATACAATATGGGTTATTGTGGATCGATTGACAAAATCTGCTCATTTTCTTGCTATAAAGGAAACTGACAAGATGGAGAAGTTAACCCGCCTGTACCTCAAGGAGATCGTTTCCAGACACGGTGTACCGATCTCCATTATCTCTGATCGTGATGCTCGTTTCACGTCACACTTCTGGCAATCATTGCAGAAATCTTTGGGAACACGATTAGATATGAGTACTGCTTATCACCCGCAAACGGATGGCCAGAGTGAGCGTACCATACAGACGTTGGAAGATATGCTACGTGCTTGTGTAATTGATTTCGGGAATAACTGGGAAGTTCACCTGCCATTGGTGGAATTTTCTTATAACAACAGTTATCACACTAGCATACAAGCAGCACCTTTCGAGGCTTTGTATGGGAGAAAATGTAGATCACCTGTTTGTTGGGCGGAAATTGGCGATAGTCAACTGACTGGTCCCGAGTTGATTCATGAAACAACTGAGAAGATCGTACAGATACGAACCGTATGGCTGCAGCACGCGACAGGCAGAAGAGTTATGCTGACAAGAGACGGAAACCTTTAGAGTTTCAGGTTGGTGACAAGGTTTTGTTGAAAGTTTCACCATGGAAAGGCGTAGTTCGGTTTGGCAAGCGAGGGAAGCTAAACCCGAGGTACGTTGGACCATTTGAAATAGTGGAAAGAATAGGTCCAGTGGCCTATCGTCTAGCCCTACCTGATTCGCTAAGTGGAATCCATGATGTATTTCACGTATCAAACTTGAAGAAATGCATAACTGATGAAACGATGGTCGTACCGCTAGAAGAGGTTCAAGTGGATGAGCAACTACGTTTTATTGAAGAACCAGTGGAGGTGATGGACCGTGAGGTGAAAACACTTAAGCAGAGCAAGATACCTATTGTCAAAATCCGTTGGAATTCGCGACGTGGACCGGAATTCACATGGGAACGGGAAGATCAAATGAAGCTTAAGTATCCTCATCTATTCGAGAAGACGATGTCTGCAGACGAAGGTATTGATTTAAATTTCGGGACGAAATTTCTTTCAACATGGGGATGATGTGACAACTCATCCAAAACTCACTCGATTTCGATTTCTGTGTGCCAATGCAGTAGACCAGTGATGGAACACTCTCACCATGTAACGCAATTTTCGGGACGAAAATTCTTTCAACATGGGGATAATGTGACATCCGGTAAATTTCCGTTACCAAACTCCGTTAGTTTCGTTAAGTCTTGCATACACGTGTCGTAAACACACACTAGTTGTCGTTTAACGTTGGTGACCTATTAATAATGAATAATGTTAAATTAATGTGAATCTAATTGATTATGTGATTATTGTGTTATGTTTATGTGTTTGCATGTTTTTATATGTTAATTGTGAATTAATCGCGTAACGTGGAAACGTGTGTATTAATCCGTATGTTTGTGTTTTGTAAAGATGAAACATATAATTTGTTACCATGAGTTATATGTTTATTAGTATAGTTTAAAAATCATTTAAAAGTGTTTAAAGAGTGCCTTTTAATAAAATACAAAACACAAGGGCCTAAGTTGTCAAATTGCAAAGTTTAACTAAACAAAACACAACCCAACCCTAATTCCCCACCCTTGCGGCCGCGATCTCAACCTCTCACCCTCTCCATCTTCGAATTCCAGCCAAGAGCAAGCAAATTCGTGTGGGTTTGGTTCGATTTCATCCATATAACACCTAAGAATCATCAATTGCAAGCAATTACAAGTTTAAAGGTTAGTTTTGTTCACGTTTTTGTGTGTTTTTCATATAGGCCGAACCCTAATTCGTGATTTGACATTCATGGAGTCGAAATTGGTGTTGTTTGATGTTGTTAATTCATTAGTTAGATTGTTTACATGTTGTTTAACGTGGATTATGTATGAATTACATGTTATTAGTGGTTTAATCATGGATTTTGGTTCTTGACAAACCCTAGTTCGAATTTTGTATGATTTTGGATGGATGATTGTTGTTTGATGAATGTTTGATGATTATTGGGTTGTATGAATGTTAGAATACATTGATCTTACAAGAAAGTTGGGATTTTGATGCATTGTTCATAGGTTACTAAGAATAGTAACTTTAGTTTGCATAAAGTAGTGATCTAGTGATGGATTGATGTTATGGATGAGTTCATGATGATAATTAGATGCTAGATTGTTGTTATGAATGCTAGAAATCTTTGAATGCATGTTGTTAGTTCATAGCTTGCCAAAAGTAGAAACTTTTGTTTATGAAGATGATGGATTTTGATGTTTTGGATGTTGTTGATCATGCATAGTTGTTGATATGAGCTTGAATTGGTATATTATTAATGAATTCATGAATGTATAGGATGTTTGATAGATTTTGGGATGTTCTTTCCCAAAAGGGAAACTTTATTTGTGTAAAGTTTGATGTATGATGATATGAACATGTTTGGGATATTAGGAGCATGTTAGTATGATCATAGATGAATTCTAAGGTGATGAATCATGTTGAATTAGTTGTATGGGATGTTTTGGATAATCATGGATGATATTTGGATTTTGGTGATCATGTATGAAGTTGATGTTGATTAGTTGCTAGGGTATCATGTTTGGGTTTGGTGAGTAATGATTATGGTGTATGTTGAATGCTATGAGCATGGCTAAGACTTAAGGGTTATGCATGGATAATGTAGCATGTGTATGATACTATTTGAATGTTAATCATGTATGTTATATGTGCTTATTGGCTTTATTTGAATTATAACTCATAATGTCACCAACGGGTCAAACGGGTCAACTAGGTCAAACGTGTCTATTTGTTTGGAAGCTTGAGTCTTTGGTTCTGGTATGATTAGGGTTTTCACATGTCCTTATTTACACGTACTTATGTACTCGCATGATCTAGGTAACCTTTGAAGGTTGGCTATCCACTCGTTTCTCAATTAAACCCTAAGTACTCTTTGCATACATCAGGTGAGTTCATGCCCCACGCTTTATTTAATCTCTTTTGGGGGAGATAGCATACTGGTATTTTATGAACGCTTTTAATATTTAAGTTGTGTTTAATATTGATATAGTGTTATTTATCATGGAAAGTCCTCACACTTTCGAATTGTTAATATTAAATAGCGGGGAAACTTGGGTAGTACTACTGGGTCTGACGAGCCCCACCTGTGTGACTCGAGGTCAACCGGGTGCAATTTGTCCTATTGAACATTGTCACGACATGGTAAGTCGTGACAGGAGGCAACAACTATCACAGTCAGCTTCAATTGCGAAATCACTATGTATTAATATTTGCTGTTAATAGACTAGCTATCTATTACAATACACTGCTTATATATATCACAACTGTTTATATGTTTACTGAACTCAAACTCTTGAACTCACCAACCTATGTGTTGACATTTAGTATGCTTTTCTCAGGTCATTAGGCTGCTTGCCTCTAGGAGCACTCCACGGTTCACTTGCATATTAAGACTCAGTTTTCAAGACATTAGCATTTTAATGATTGTGGTTTACTGTTTTGGGTTGGCACTTGTTTTGCCATATTTATACTTTTATTTGTTGAGTTGTATTCAAAACGCTTCCGCACTGTTTTCAAACTAAATCTTTGGTTGTTTTATTTTATTTGTGGCATATAGAGTCGTTCTATGTAACTACTGACTGTGATCCTGGTTTGTTCACACGCCTCGCGGTAAAACCCCGCACGTGGATTTTGAGGGTGTGACAATGATAATCACAATCAAAACCCCTTTGATCTCTATTGATTGCTAATAATATTGTTTACAAGTAAAACCCTCAATCAATTGGTCATACAACCACTAACCTAATTCTAATTACAATTAGGCTATTTATAGTCTAGTTTAAGTTTCCATATTTACACATAACCCCCTAGACTATATATTTTGACTAAAACATGACTCAAAGAAAGTAAAATATATTTTGTTCATACAAAATATATTTATTACAATAAAACTCCTAGTCATCTAAATCTTCAACGTCTCGTCTCGGTTCCTCGTCTCGAACGTGTTGGGTTTGACTTTTGTTGACTTTGATCGTGACGTTGACTTTGGTTGACTTTCACTGTGTTGATAATATAGACTATCGTTTACAACTCCAACAATACTCCCTTTGGTCTATCATTATCAACGTCTTCAAACAAAATCAACATCGAGAAGTCAACAGTAGAAAGATCTTCAATTTGAATCTTTCTGAATCTGATGAGAAAGATTTTTCATCTCATAAGCTCCCCTTATTTATATGCTCCCCCTTTTCGAGTGCAAGCTTTACAAGGATATTGGAACAGGTTTCCTAAATCTCTAATCTTGAGTGCTTCAGAAGATGTAGGAGGAGGATTCCTAGCTCGGTATCTTCTGCAAACTTGAGAAACAGGCTCTCTGATCAGGTACACTGCTTAACTGATGATCGGCCATCACTTAAAGCAAAAACCTGAAACACATTCTCAAACACAATCTCGACATTTCTAATTAGATCATTTCATTTTAACAAAATAAACTCGTGTTTATTTGTGTGTGAAAAACAAGCGAACCCGTGTTCGTTTGTGCGCAATTTCCATGAAATGCATGAAAAATAATAAAATTGTAACAACATAATATGGAAGACCTAAAAGAAAATTTGAAATGAAAATTTATTATAATTTTTTTTTAATTTTATATATCAATTTTTATTTGTATATTTTTTAATTACCGAGAACTTAATCGATCATGAGATCACATCCTCAAGATATACTTTAGCACAAAGATGAATTTAATCATCGACAAACAATGAGATCACACTGATAACTGAATCTAATCACAGTCTTTAATGATTTTGAAATTCTCAAACAGATCAATAACGATTGCTGATATGTTTGTCCACTTAAACTCATACCCTATCTTTTTCAACAAGCAGTAAATGATTCGTTAAGGTTCGATTAAATGCTTTAGAATGCTAGGACCCCACAATCATTTGGCAAAAACCCTCACCTAACCTCAGGATTTCTTGAATTTTGTAACGATCTTTACAGAGCAAGGCTTGTGCATTAGTGTGCAAGTGATTATCGACAGAATATTGCATTCTGTGATGAATTCATCGTTTAGATGATTTAACACAACTTAGACCAAAATGGTGAGTGCTCCAGGTCTATACTCACGTATAACAAAGGGGATGACCATTTAATCATGTGCTGATGAGAGCTCCAGGTCAGTACTATCGTACAACAGAGGAGATCATCACTCCAGGTCAGTACTTCCGTACAGCAGAGGAGATTAGCACAAACACAAGACACATAAATACACCAATCACGGCTCAAAGATATGGCTTATATGATTTGTATCATGGTGGGTGAAAGATCAATTCTCAATCCAATTTTTGTCAGGACTCAGTTTTTGTGCAGGCCAAAATGATTGCGTAACTCCATTAAGCATATATTTTAATTTAAATCATCATGCTGCTGTCTACTTTATTCTTCAGGCTGAGGCTACCAAGCATATCATTAAAGAATCTGATTGTTTTTCTTTTATTTACAATTAAAAATAAGATGTAAATCAGATAACAACATCAGTTACTATCATTTCTCATTTTAAAAACACAAGTCATGCAAAAACAAGCATTTCAAGAAGATATACAATCATTTCTTAATCATCTCAAATCAAGTTCCCAGTTCTCTTTTCATTTTTATTTACTTATACTCTCCCCCTAAATTTTTATTTTTGCAAACTTTTTTTTATTTTATATTTTTTAATATTTTTTTATTTTATATTTTATTATTATTATTATTATTATTATTTTTTAATTGTTTTTAAACTGTACAAAAATAAAAATTTATCAAAGAAGGTCTTCCAAACTACACTGATATGAAAATAAGAAATGAGTTCTCAAAAAATATGCAGTGACTGTGAAGTGAGAACTGTGATAATGCAGATAAAAATCCAGATTGTGGATATAATACCATGACCTTAACCTGTATGTTCCGCCTCAAATTTAAATTAGGAACAATCCATGTCAGTAAACCGGATTACTAACAGTCCTCCTGAATTGTTCCTGCACTCATAAACAGATTAGTTTGAAAGGGGAACCCAGGCCATCATAGTCCTGGAAGTTCCTTTTTCATCAAGATAAGTAACAAGCTTCTGCACACAACCGTTTAAACAATCGGGGATTGATGTATCCTTCTTTTTAATTAGCCAAATTTGTTTCGGTTCAATTAACTTGGATTTGAATGAATTAAATTTGGAAATCATTTTCTTTTTAAGACCAGAAGGAAAAGAATTTGGTTTTGAACCTTTGGCCATTTTCATCATTGTATCATGTGAAACCGGCTTCACATGAAAAGGTTTGGATGGAGGGTTTTTCATCCAACCATTCAAAGATGTGTGCTTTATATCTCTTGATCAAGAGAAGCAGCCTATGTTGCCTTTACCGTCTGGAATATTCTTTGTAGACTTACATTCGGAGAAGCAATTCGTTTTGCCTTTACCATTTGAAGCAAGTCTTTGAGGGCACTTCTTTACCACATGACCTTCTTTTCCACACTCAAAACAAGCCTTGAATGGCTTTTGATTCTTTGTAGTCTCGTGTTGTGCAGGTGGTGATGAGGATTGCTTGGAACTTGTAGCAGATTCTTGCTTGTTCTGAAGTTTCCCGTGCTGAGCAGTGAATGAGATCTTTACTGATTGACTGGGATGCTTTGCAATTGGAGAAGAGATCCGTATTGGTCTTGATTCAGCTTTTGGAAGCTTTCGATACTTGACAATGCCAGAAGATATCTTGATCTGTGAGGAACAAACATGCTCCTCTGTGTTTGATTCATCATCTGAGCTTATCCAGTCTCGTATACACAGATCTGCTTCCAAAGGATCTTGATTGACACCTTCTATTGTGTTGGCTTCGCTTATAGGATTCTGATTGCCTGATAATTCAACAATTGTTCCTTCTTTGACAAACCTGACGGGAACAAACGAGGGAATGTTACCTGATTTGAATTTGTTAAAGAAAGTTGGAGAAGTGTGACAACCGACCTCCAGGTTGTTACCCTAACCCTAGATTACTTGCATCATTATCCATGTTATGAGTGCTAATAATTGAAACTATTCAACCCTACTATGAAATTGGAAACAATTCTTACTACTTGATTCAAATTATGGTTTTTATGTGATTTTTATTATTGACTTTTAGCTAATTTAGGTTTCTACCTTTTAAAAATTAGTGTCCCGGGAATGTCAACTAGTCATCCTTACAAAATTAAATTCAAGAGAAGGCAATTAAAATGTGAGCATACACACTCACACTTATAAAATTTTCGGCCATGCATGCATGGATATGCACTAGATACCTCAAATATACCATCCACTAAATAATACATTATACCCAATACTACAAAACTACACTACATAATAACAATTTACAATTAAAATTTAATTCAAAATCCTCCACTACACTCCAAGAATCGGCCGCCCACCCCTCTCCACTCCTCTCCTCTCTACACCACCACCACACTACCCACTTACCTTCATGCAACTCTCTCCCTCTCTCCCTCTTATTCGAAACACCAGCTGAAACCCACACCCTCACCTCACAATTCACTCAAACAATTCTCTCTAAGTCTAGCACAAGAAATTCGAAGAACAACACCAAGCATCAATCGGCCAAGTGCAAACCGCAAGGAGGTGGCCTAGTTCGCGAGTTTTGGTCACACAACCACACTTGTTCCACCTTTCCAGCCTTGGTTCGAGCTTCTACAGTCAAGTCCAAGGAGTTTCTAGCCATCCACGACCATCAACACCTTCTAAACCGTGAGTTACATCAAGTGTAAGCTCATGTTGTCGGTTTTGGACATTTCACTTGTTTTCTTCATTTTTCACCTAAAAACCTGCTTTTTCCTTGTTGTAGCAGAAACTTCTCACCATCACCTTGTTCTTAAGGAGTTCCCAACGTTCTTGAAGGTAAACCTCATGTTATGTTAGTCATTCTTGAGGTGGAAACCGATTTCCACCATGAAAACCCTCTTTTTGGGTGTTTTGGTATCATCTAACTTGTGAAAGTTGCAACTCTTGTAAACCAAACTTGTGACCTGCATTTTTATGACTTAATGGACTCCCAAGAACCTGTTTTTAAAAGTTCCAAAAGGCTACATACTCGAACCCATGGTTATTACATGGATTACACCTTGAAACCCTTCTTTCTACATGTAACAACACCCTTTAAGCATTTGTTTGAAAAATCTTTCAACCAAGACCCATAACCTACTCATGAACGACTTAATGACACCTTAATATCTGTTTATAAGTTAAATGAAGTGTTGGTAACGTTTAAACTCAAGTTAAGATGATTTACACAAGTGTTATGGTCGGTTATGACATTTTCTACATATTTGAAGCATATGGATGTATAGAACAACTAGGCAACTTGTTGGGACTGAAATTTCAGTAGGTTTTAATGAATATTAAAGTGTTAGTAATGTTTAATCTCTGGAATAAAGGACATGTTGAGATTTGCCCTCTTTTAGTCACTTTCGGGACCCGAAAACATGGTAAAATGACTTTAAAATAGTAAGAATATGAATTTAACACTCTTGAAAAGTATTCCAGGCTAAAAATGATAAATAAAGTGTTCTGGAGTCAATGGATAATTTAAATGGTCAAAGGAACAAATAAATGACGTTTTAACTAAAAACGGGTACAAACCGAGCATCGTTTTTGAGAAAATCCATAAAAATAGAGTTCAAAGCTAAATTTATAAAAATCATATGATTTCAGTAAGTTAAGTAATAAAAGACTTAAAGGATTTGAAAAATTGGTCAAACAAGCTTTAAATGGTCAAACCCGGTCAAAACCGCGTTTTAACGGGTCAAACGTAAAAACGAGATTTTCAACTATAAAAGGCCAATTTTCACAATTTAAGGACTTAAAAATTTATAAAGATATCTTTTAGAAAATACCTACTGGTCCAAGATTCAAATATATGAAAACTCCAATTTACGGTTAAAACTATCCGGCTTTTACCGTAACCGGGAGCGTTAAACGCGCAGTTTTAAATCGGACCCGTAAACTAAAATTTTGAAACACTTTACTATAATAAGTATAATATTACTCTAAGAATCTGATTTTTGGTCTTAATGTCATAAAGGGCAAAAACTAAACTTGAGGGTAGAAACTGTCAATTTTGAAACTTGAGGGACCAAACTGTAAAATTTTTCCAAACCTTATAACCGACTTCCAGGAAGCTAATAATCACTTGAACAACAAAATTCCTTAATATACTTAACCTAATGAAGTGAAAATCCCAATTTTCATGAAGACGCCTTGACCTGCCATAAAAGGAAACTTTTTATACAAACCTTCGCGAAACCAAAGCCTTAACCAATAGCTAAACTCTTGACACCATTGTTGCATCTTAAATGAGTTTAGGGCAGTAGCTTATTACTTAATATGTACATGTTAGGGTGCTAGACTTGAGACACTTCCCGGTACACCAAGAGACTTTTGACTGGAAACCTAAGGTGAGTTCTAGTGATCCCCCTTTTACTATTGTTTTGGGATGAAACATGCTCTACTTTTTATGAACTATGATTGTGCTTTACTTGATGATTGTATGTGGGATTTGTGGTTACCTGCTGATTCTTATATCATGATCATTAATTCTTTCGTGAACCGCTTGTTTTATATGGATAGATCTATTTGGGGAATCCCCCACACACAGTGGCTTCCGTTCCAGGAAGGTTACCCCACTGAGATCCTAAGGGGTCGTTTGTGGCATGTAACAGGTTTTGTTAAGAAACTATGGTGAACCATCCGGGCAGGTAGGGTTCACTGGTTTGGGGCTCAGTTCTTCCTTCGGGAATATCCGGTTAAACACAACTTTAGAAGAGGCCAACCGGGACTGAGTGCAGGGTTGATTATGATTTTTCCCACGATGATAAACAATGATTATTTTCTTTTAATCAAAGAAGGATTTGTTAAGTCCTTTTGTTTTTAAACTTTAAGCACTTGAATTCACCAACTTTTTAGTTGACACAATTTTCTTTTGAGCATGTTTCAGGTAATGTATGAAGAGATCCTAGCTGTTGTGAAGACCTAGACTTATCCCCGTGACATGGCATTGGCATATTTTCCTTGATGAATCATTTGAACAATTTTATATTTGTGTTGAACAAGTACAATTTATTTTATGGATGATTGTAAAACTCATTTGGGGGCTTGATTTGTTTCTAGCCCCGGTATCTTTTTAAAAACATTAATGCCATGTGATATTCTCTCCTTTGAGCTTGTAATGGTTTGTTTCCGCTGCCATATGTTGTTGCTAGTCTGTGACGTCCCACCCTACCTGGGCCCGGGGTGTGACAGATTGGTATCAGAGCCAAAGGTTGTAGAGAAGTCGGGAATACCATAGTAGACCCTAGGCTACAACCCTGATACCCTAGGACTGTCCTTGTGGGAAGTGTTGGGATGATCGGGTTGGGTAAATTGATGATTACACTTGATCAACGTAATCATGAATTTACCGGACGCGTAATTTCCATCACTGATCTTTAGGTTATGGTTGGACTTTTTCTGGTTTATATTGATGATTTTGAAACTAATTTTAAAAAGGGGATTTAAATGATTTTTATGATGAACTATGTTATCCGATACTACTTGAAGAGACTATTGATTTGGGCAAAACAGACAGCTATATGTTGGAATAACAGATACTATTGCCATCACTACTATTATTAGTACTATTATTATAATCATGAGCTATGAGAAACCAAATTACTCATGATGTATTTCTTACAGGACAACGTCTATGGCTGATAAAGGAAAGGCGCCTGCTCACCCCGACACTGAGACCACTCCTACCGGAAACCTGAGGAGAGAGAAGCCCCAGACAGAGTATGAGGCGTACCTCCGGAGATGCGGACATCCAGGGTGGATATCCGTCACGTCCGAAGACACTGAGGCTTCCGAGGACTCTTCCTCCACATCACCTTCCCGAAGCCGAACGCGATCCCACTCTCCTCAAGTAGCTGCTCCGACCCTCTCACCCATCCCACCTATTGGGAATAGGGGTGCGCGTACTGTCACCCGACCTCGCAAAAGCGTTAGGCCAGGATCCTCCGTATCCTTTAGGATGCCTCCTCCTCCTCCCCCGTCTGTTAGAATTCCGACATTGGTACCCTCCACTGTTTGACCCACGTGACGAACGCCTGATGCCGCCGAGACATAGTATGTATGACGGCCCTAGCGTACTGGCTGGTGGTACTTACTCCCAGTCGAGTCGCCGGCAAGTGATGTAGGACCCTCTGATGCGACATTGGATGAGATTTTGAGGACTGTTCTCCGTCATTAGCTGAACTGTTCAGCACGCCACTCTCAACTTCCCAGTCTGCTCATTCCAGGCTATGATGGCTACGCAAGGAGTGAAGCGTTTGGAGCAGGAGCAGAGGAAGAAGGGTACAGGATGGTTTGGATGGCTGAAGAGAAGTGGATGTGAGAGTTTGGGAGTACTCAGTGGGATTATCTTCTCTGGACAGTAGAAGGAAACTATTTGAATTGTTATTCAATACTATTATTTTATTATCATGGGGGTGATGGCACCTTCCAAATGTAAGAGCTTGACTCTGATTCTATTTTGTTGGATGATACTATCGTGAACTGCTATTGGGATGCTAGAATTATTAAACTGTCTGTATTAAATTGCTATATGATCTGTTGTGCCTTGAAATTGGTCTGTGCCTTTTCTAAATGGTTGCCCAACTATATGTCATGTTTTTGATTTGGACTTTGTAAGGTTTCCTTAGTGGGTTGTAAATACATATGTGCATGCCATGATCCCTCTTTCGAGGCAGGGTGTAATAGGATAATGATGCATAGGCTTTCGAAACAAAATCATGAGATGCTAAAACGAATCTATTTGTGATACTATCAGAATGCCGACTCTCGCAGAGGAACACGTTTTGGATGGCGTGGAGCCAACCAGGGGCCGCCGGAGGAAGCAAGGCCGACTGGAAACCAACCTACTCCACCAGGACTCCCCCACGGGAAAATGCTAATCAAGAGAGTGACGAAAGGATTGCTAACCTCGTAGCTCAGCAACTGGCTGACGCCATTCCGACTATTATTGCTGACGCCATTCCGACTATTATTGCACAGATAAATGCGGACCGGGATAACACTACTGGTAACGACCGGCCGGTGAACGATGAAAGCCACGACGAAGAAGCCGAGGCGTTAAGGAATGGATGCTCTTACAAGACCTTCATGGCATGTAAGCCTAAGGACTTCTATGGCACCGAGGGTGCTATAGAGACTTACAGGTGGATTGACGAAATGGAAGCTGTCTTGGACATCAGCGAGTGCAAGATGGAGCATATGGTGAGGTTTGCATCACAATCTCTCAAGGGATCAGCTCTTGAATGGTGGAAGTCCATTACTTAAAGCCGTGGAAGAAATGTGGCTAATCGAATGGGTTGGACTGAATTCCGAGAGCTAATGACCAACAAATATTGCCCCATCAATCAACTCGAGAAGCTGGAGACAGAATTTTTAAGCTTGGAGATGAAAGGACCCACACAACAACAACAAACCGATATATCAATCGTTTCTTAGCCCTGTCCCGACTTGTGCCACATTTGGTGACGCCAGAAGCCAAGGTGTAGCACGGTTCATCTGGGGACTACACCCAAGAGTTAGGGGTATGGTCCGTCCTCCTCTCAGCCTGTACCCCTGCAAGCTGTTGTCGACCTTACCAGCAGTTTAACTGATGACCTAATTAGGGCTGGATGGACCGATCAAGCAAGGGCTGATGAGAAGAAGAAGTTTGTTGGTGAGAAAAGGAAGTGGTTTGAAGCGAAAAGAGCGGTTGGAAATAGTAGTGGGTCAAGTAGGAGGAGTTCTGAAGGTGTGAGACGTGATGACCAGGGAAACAAAAACCGGAGATTGTATTCGGGGACAAGCCCATTCTGCAGCAAGTGCAAGTTACATCATCAAGGGGAATGTAACCCGATGCCCTGTTTTAGGTGCAAGAGAACAGGCCATTTAATTAAAGACTGTACTTACGCACCAGGGAAACAATGCTATGAGTGTGGAGATCCAGGGCATATGAGGAACAAGTGTCCTAAGCTGGGTAGAGACAAGGATGCCAAGCACAACAAGCCTAAGGGAAGAGCTTTCGTTATGGACCCAGCAGGAGCTCGTAGGGAACCCGACGTAATCAACGGTACGTTCCTTGTAAACAATCATCCCGCTACTGTACTGTTTGATACTGGAGCGACTGCTAGTTTTATCTCTAGTACTTTTAGGGCCATTGATTGACTTAGACGTGTGTACCTTGACTGATACGTTTACCGTAGAATTAGCTGACGGTAATATTTTTAGAAGCTAACGAAATCATTAGGGATTGCCCGCTGAATCTAAAAGGGAATACGTTTAAGATTGACTTGATGCCCATTAGTTAGGAGGATTTGATGTGGTTGTGGGTATGGACTGGCTATCGAAGCATAGAGTCGAAATCGTATGTGATGAACGACTACTCAAGATACCGTTGAGCGACGATGAAGTGATAGTGGTAGAGGGTGAAAGGAGTAACACCCTATACCCTATGATATCCCACTTAAAAGCTACCAAGAGCTTGATGAAGGGATGTCCACCTTTATAGTATATGTGATGAAAACCCAAAAGGAGAAGAAGATCGAAGATATTCCCGTGTTTCGGAATACCCAGAGGTGTTTCCGGAAGAACTACCAGGACTCCCCCCGAATCGGCAAGTTGAATTCCATAGACTTGTTGCCTGGTGTTGCACCGGTAGCCAAGGCACCGAACCGACTCGCCCCACCTGAGATGAAGGAGCTAATGGTACAAATTCAAGAACTACTGGAAAAGGGATTTATACAACCGAGTGTCTCTCCATGGGTGCCCGCGGTACTGTTCGTGAAAAAGAAAGACGGAACCCTGCGAATGTGTATTGATTACAGGGAATTGAATAAGCTGACCATAAAGAACCGTTACCCTCTTCCGAGAATAGATGACCTATTTGATCAACTGCAAGGAGCAAGTTATTTCTCCAAAATAGACTTGAGGTCAGGATACCACCAACTGAAGATAAGAAAAAGACATACCCCAAAAAGCCTTCCGAACTAGGTATGGACACTACGAGTACTTGGTCATGCCCTTTGGACTGACTAATGCTCCAGCAAGCATTCATGGACCTCATGAACCGCGTTTACCGCCCTTACCTCGACAAGTTTGTGATCGTGTTTATTGACGACATAC